>CM042427.1:30663170-30685670 GCA_023631565.1 Gymnocephalus cernua | reverse complement strand
AATTTCCCTTGCGGGATTAATAAAGTATAAATTAAGTACAATTGTGAGGTACTTTTACTAATACTTTTTGAGAATTTTCATGTTATGGTATGTTGTACCTCTACTCACCACATTTCAGAGGCTATTACATTGATATCATTAGTTACTAGTTGCTTTGGAGATTCACATCAATAATACAAATTATACATCATAAATGATGATGCATTATCAAAGCTTAAAATACTGTATGATCACACTTCACAAACTACCCTGCAGTATATTAAATAGGTCCATCTTTACCAGCTGCAACATTGAAGTGATTTACACAGCATAAGTAATCATAATCCAATGTATTCTGAAGTGGGTCATTCTGCATAATTAGTATTTACTTATGGTACTTACGTACTTTATACTTTACACTTTCTTTTGTGTACTATTTTCTCATTTTAGAGATGAAAATGTTATTAATCATGACCATTATTTACAATGATAACAAGTTTGTTGCTTCCCGAGACTAGTTTTGAAAACCAGAGTAATGTGCCAGAGAAAAAACTTGGTTAACCTGGCAGTGATAATGAGCCTGGGTAAAACCATGTCAGGCAAGCACTGATAATTTCTCAAAGCGTCTATAATAATCAGGACATATTGAGATGTCACATTAATGTAGGGCTAAATATCTAACAAAGTGCATCTTATTTAGCTCTTAACAGTTTGGGTTTCTTTCACATAATAAAGTAGGTGGCTGTAGAACCCTAATCTGACGGTGTCAGACACTGCAGTAGCTGTAGGGATCTCCTATTTATAGCGTGGGTGTTGTTCATGGGCATGGGTCCTTTATAAATTCAGATTTTTACCAACACAAGCTCAAATTATTATTGAAATAAGATATTCAGATGCAAATCTATGTGAAATTGTGCCTTTTGATGATCCTGATTAAAAGGACCTGGGGCATCTGCTACACTCGCCCTGTAGCCCTCGCCCTTGCCAACACCAGGTGTGGGGCAAAGATGACATGGATAGATTCTGTTGAAGGATTCTGACTATGTTTTCATCCAACACCGATTGTAAAAAGATTGTCTTTTATTTCCTGTGATTCATTTCCCACCATGCACGGCCGTCTGCGATCTGTTTAGAAGTCTTGCCAGCTAGACTGCGCCGCGCGTGCGTTAAATTCTGACCAACTTTTCTAAAAATAGCTCGCGGTTGACGTCACAGCCAAACGTGTATCAGTCGCTTGGCGGCGCGGGAGGGAGTTTTTGGTGGAAGAGTTGGGGGGGGGGCATTCCTGTCAACTGCTGCTTACAGCCAATAGATATCCTCGCATTCACCGAGATTCCCACGGTTCTGCCGCGCCAAACCAATGGAGGAGAGCAATCGGAGAAAGTGGGCGCGTACGTCGTCTGGAGGAAAATAATCGCTGATGTTCCCGTCGCTTGCTATTTGTAGGGCGGCGGGACGCTGCCGTTGTTGATGGATTACGAAGAGCCAATCAGAGCGATCTGTGGGACAGCGCCGTAGAAAGGTGGCCAATCCGTAGCAAGGCTTAAGATGTCAATCAACCCCGGTTCTGGCAAGTAGGCGGGACGTTCGCTCGGCTGTAGTTCCGTCATCTCGCTTGTCTCCGAGGCTACAGGGGGCCAATGTTGATTTGGGCGAATTCCCGTCGTTGTCGGGCCCCGCCGAAGATTCATTTTTAAAAGCTGGGTTCCGTAACGAAAAGTGGCAGGCTTTTGATTGAGAATATTGCATTCCCGTCGTCGGTATAGCTGTTTTTTGGGGGCTGGGGGAGAGGTGGGGAGCCGGGGGGCCTCGTTCGGAGGGGGCTGCAAGGAGGGACAGGAGAAGACTGAATCCTCCGTGTTCAGGCCAAATGCGCCGAGGTCGGCCTGGCAGTCCAGTGAAGCCCCAGCGACCGAGATACCACAAGGATAGCTCCCCGTGGATTTAAACACTATATCAGTCGCCGGTGGTTGATGACCGTTGAGTGAGTGAGCCCGCTGCACTATACCGTTACCATCTCGCCGTGGCACCGCATCACCAGCTGTCAGGCTATCAAAGCTCGAAACCTCGGAGTAAACGCTCGGTAACTGTTACAGCTGGATTTAAGAAATATCGTTCAGACCTAATCGAGCTTAGACCGGCTTGACAAGTCTGCTGGGCGGCCAAAAAGCCACGCTTCGCCCGTTGACAAGTTGTCATCATGGGCAACGCGCCCACGGCCAGGAAGGGCAGCGAGATGGAAAGCGGTGGGTACCGTCGCCAGTACACACACACTCCTGAGCAGCACCTGCTCGGTTACAGGCTCATGAAATGATCAGAGACTATGTGGTACAGCAGGCAATGTTAGCTTTACATAACAAGCCATACACTGTTATTAGAGGCCTAGTCTTGCTTTCCCATTCACTGAGATCCACTTTGTATTTCCATGACAAGTCCTTGCTGCAAACGAATTAGCTTGTGCCATGCAAGCTCCCAATAACCTACATTAGAATATAGGAGCATTGCATGTGCATGTAGATGAAAAGGGAATCTCTCTTCAAATGAAGCTCAGACGTACTGTTCAGTGTTAAACTTAGTTTTCAATTTGATTTTAGTGGATGCATAGGCAGGGTGAAGCAGGATGTAGAGCTTTTTCCATAGCCACATCTCTGTATGATCTGCAAAACAACCAAAAGCAATTGTCTACAAGCATCTTGGAATATTCACAATACTGAAATATTGGCAACATCCCAACACTATGTGTCTGCTGTACTATACAGTAAGTCCAATGTAAGGTTGCTATTATGAAGAAGAATGAAAGTATGCTAATGTCTGAGGCCACTGGACTGTTTAGTACTTAGTCACTAGGGCTTTTGTTTTTATAAGGACATATAAGGTACAGACTATTTTTTTTATTTCTAGCAACAGTGAGGCATAATCAATGCATATGTTAGTGTCTATAACATAAGTTTAAGTCAGTCTGGATATTGGCTGCCCGTGCTGGATACCATGTGTGTATTCTGCAACCATGCATTGCTGTTGAAACAGTGTCCTATCAACCAGATATGTTTTTCAAAGAGTTTATGAAATATGATTTTAGAAGCTCTGAGGTATCCTACTATTTGTTTTCTGGTTTCTTTCACTCTTTACACAAACTACTAAAGCCTTTCTTGTGATTTTGTCTTCCACAGTCAAGGAGTTCCTTGCTAAAGCCAAAGAGGACTTTCTCAAGAAGTGGGAGAACCCTGCACAGGTTAGTGTTCATCTAACACAATAGGAATGTGACATATTTTCTGCATGAATTTGCATGCATAGGAGTTTTTCATTCCAATTCTGTGTGGCCAAATATATCAAATTTATATGTGGTATACTCTCTACGATTCCTCTTAAAAAAAATAACAGTCGTCGCTAGGCATGGACTGATAGACGATTCAGACGGTATGATAACCTTCAGCATACAAATATCACAGTTTCACAGTATTGCAATTACAGCCATATTTTTAAACACACTGCACACTGGCAGGGAGACAGATTACTAAACTGCAGTTTCTCTCCTTGACCACTCATAAAAACAGCTTCTACCTTAGGAACGGTATGACGGAAAATTTTAGTGGTTATGAAACTTTAATTTTTCAAACTGCGGTATACCTCGAAACCGGTAACCGGCCCATGCCTTGTCGTCGCTATTGGAATTTCACTTGTTTTCTATATTTATTGTGTACCACAAATTGGTATGTTTTTTTCTGTTCCTGCAGCTTTAGGTAAATGTAATTTTCTGTATGTTTGTATGGTGACATGTAAAATATGTAGGGTGATTGAGTTTTATCATTAATTTAGATTAAAATCATATTCTTCTAAGTCTTATCTTTTCTCACATTCCTGTTGTCCAAGTTATTAGAATGTTTTTGTTACATGTGTGAAGTTTTGTCAAATGTAATGGATAGCATTGCATTGAACATTAAATTGCCTATTTTAAATGCAATATTCAATATTCCTTTTTATGTGTTTTAGAATTTTTTTTCCTGTTAACATTGTGGTATTGATTTTTAACTATCATCCAGCGCTAGAAATATGATGGAAAAAGTTGGATGTATCCTATACAACGAAGCTTCAAGACATATTTTACAGACACAGATAAGAAAATTAAAATACACATAAGATCTGTATCAAGGTTCTTTACATTGTAGAGTATATCTGTCTTTCTCTTTGACTCACAAAGTTATAAAAAATAACAGCTTTTAAATATAAACATGTACATATATGTATTAAATACTATAAACATAAACCATAAATACCATGTTTCATATACTATATACACAGTGATTACTCTATAGTATGTAGAGTATGCACATATCCCACTCACATACATGTACACTCAGGCATTTGCTTGTCTGTACAAAAACATACATAATATAAAATAGTACATGTAAAGCACAGGACACATTAGAAAATAAACGTTCACTTCCCACACCACATCCCTCACCATCCCATTTTCACGAAAATCAACTAACCCTTTTTTGTTTTGTCTGTATAGAACACTGCTGGCCTGGAGCAGTTTGAGAGGTTGAAAACCCTGGGCACGGGCTCATTTGGCCGTGTGATGCTGGTGAAGGACAAAGAAACGGGACAGCATTATGCCATGAAGATCCTCAACAAGCAGAAGGTCAGTCTGGGTCAGGAGGGTCACAGTGGGATGGTGGGTGTTAACACGTGACTGTCATTTCACGAAACTTGCAAGATGGTCATAGAAAATATGGAAATTTTACTAAAAGGGCTTCAAACATTTGTGGATATTGGGGGAAAAAAGCCCCCTCTTTGTATGCTGGTGTAAAGATGCAGAGACTCAAATACAGGTGCAAGCCTTTTTCTCCCTTTGAACCTCTTTGAACCAGCTTGTGCTGAAGCAGGCATCAGCTGGAGTGGCAGAGCTGAGGTTGTCTTTATGCAGATCGCATCAAGTAAGGTCATTTTGGCACCTAGTATAGAATTAAATTGTGCCTGCGTTCT
The DNA here is from genome assembly GCA_023631565.1 of Gymnocephalus cernua. Taxonomy (NCBI): domain Eukaryota; kingdom Metazoa; phylum Chordata; class Actinopteri; order Perciformes; family Percidae; genus Gymnocephalus; species Gymnocephalus cernua. The sequence goes on along the minus strand of CM042427.1, from coordinate 30,680,705 downwards.
TGCCCGCTCAGATCCCCTCTTATGACATAATAGTAATAGATAAATATTTTTTAGAGATAAAATACACAGTGATTTGCAAAACACTAAACACACGTGTATACATTAGACACAGAAGTATATCATGGTGTCACTTCCTTGCAATTCCAAAGCACTGTCTGTCAAATTACCACACCTATGAGTCAATCTGTGAAACACAGCCCTCAGGTACGCAAATACATGATTGCTTATGGTGCGTTCTTTTTGCCTCGGAACTCGTATTTTACGAGTCGTAACTCGTAAACATGCCCCCTGACCTCGGATTTCCGAGCTCGTAACTCGTACAACCGCGTAGTACCCCGAGCTAAAAATCCAACATGGCTGCTCCGTGCATCGACAGTTTTGAAAGCCATAGTAACATAGTTATAAGCACTTCTGTGTTATTTGTGTCACACTAAATCAGTCGTACACGCAGCGCTGTCTTTTATCTGTGTTGTCATGCGGTTGCGGTCATTGCTAACCTGGCCAGAGCTAATGAAAACAATGAAAATCTGACTTGACAAAAAGAACGCATTCAACTCGGGTGTGACGTCATTCCCAGTTGCGACCTCCGACTTCCGAGGCAAAAAGAACGCACCATTAATTGTAGACACACCAATCAGGTTTAAGCAAATACAGGCACTAAATACATTGCAACACAATACAAATGTGCAGCCTGAATAATACAGATTGTGAGGCTTCAGAGCATCTATAAACTGCTAAAATTGGAAGAAAACGGATGTGTTGATACTGGAGTAAAGATTATGATGGTGATAAAACATCAATGGCAAGTACTTTTTACAACATGGAATAAACTTATTATAACTTATTATAATAAGATCAAAAATAAAAAAATATTATTATTCACATTTATACAGAACTAAAAGTATGTATATGTCATTATAGAAAAATAACAGAAATAGCTCAAAGATATAGCCCAAAAACGTTTCCCAACATTTTTTTTTCTAAGTTGTCTTTTTCTATCCAAGCCAAAACAATGGCTTTCACTTATTCCTGAGTCTAAAGAAGTATGTAGCTTAGAACAGTGTTTCACAGTGTTATTATTGCATACAAACTGAAAACATGTTCAACATGTTAAAGCTTTAGTGCGTAACTTTTTGATATTTATGAACGTCCGTTACATTCAAGCGATTGACAAATGAGTTGATACAAAGCTAATTGAGACTATCAGCTCCACACAACTCTCTGTGTTTTTCTCAGTATGGCTATGTTCAGAAGATTGTGTCGTCCGGTGACTTTCCCGTGCAGAAACTCGAGTGAAGATAATTGCCTCTTCTGAAGAGTTCATCATGTTTTTTTAATCCTCTGTGTCCTCCTTGGCTACTAGCAACTGCGTGGAGAAGGGGTGGGGGTGAAGCGTGTCACGGAAGGCTTGTGTCATGTGGATGCACTGACAGAATTGTTGTCATTACTTAGAATTCCTCCTGGGGGAGAAAGAAACTACGCACTATAGCTTTAAAGAGACCTAAGATTATGCTGCGCTGATAAAACAATAGTTTATTCTTAAAACGTGATTTCTATGTTGTTATGATACAATGTAAACTCTCCTTCTCTCTCTCTTTTTACCTTTCAGGTAGTGAAGCTCAAGCAAATAGAGCACACTCTGAATGAGAAGAGGATTCTTCAGGCTGTCAGCTTTCCTTTTCTGGTGCGGTTAGAGTACTCATTCAAGGTACGGAGAATTTTAGTGTGTGTGTGTGTGTGTGTGTGTGTGTGTGTGTGTGTGTGTGTGTGTGTGTGTGTGTGTGTGTGTGTGTGTGTGTGTGTGTGTGTGTGTGTGTGTGTGTGTGTGTGTGTGTGTGTGTGTGTGTGTGTGTGTGTGTGTGTGTGTGTGTGTGTGTCGCACACGCAGTAGTCTTACCTATCACAAGTGTGGACGACACTTCGAACAAACTCATTATTTTCAAACATAACCTGACCTTTACAGTCTAGGTCAAGGGTCTTAAACATTTATTCGTGCAAGGACCCCTTAGCTGAAAGAGACGCAGAGCAGGGACCCTCTAACACATATATTGTATAAAAATGTAGTTCCATATTAACATGAATCCTAAGTTACGGTTCGGTTCATACCTCGGTTCAGACATCACTGTTCGGTTCGGTACAATGGAGGGGAAAGCAAAACAAAAATGCAGAAGGCAATTTTTTTTATTGTGCATGTTTCAGGCTGTATCACCTAGTGTCATACAGTCTCTCCTCTAAGCTAGCTGCAACAGCCTGAAGTGTGTAAAGTAAGATGTAAACAGTAAACAATAAGTACCCCACATCATCTCCAGACTCCATCTGGAACTTGTAAACAAAATAAGATCAGCTATAAAACTGAAAATATAGCATTTCTTATTTATGAAGGTGCAAATTACATAGAATAATAACAACAACAAAACATATGTGGACAGTATGACATGTTGTAATGAGGTTCAAGTACATACAGCAAATACAAGTGAATATGGGCGCATTGAAGATGACATGTAAATTCCGATTGCTTCAGTGATTTTTTTTTGGCCCTATTTGTATGTGTATCTAAAGGCTGGTTAAGCACTGTAGGGAGGAGAAGTTGGACAGTTTTTTTTTTTGGTCTCGTTCCAGTGATTGGCACATCTGGGTGATGGCGTCAGCATGTTAGATGTATTTCCACTCACATACCCGACAACTATTGAACAATGCCGACACACAGTCCTTGTCTTATCCACCATTCTCTGGCCTGTACTACTGTATCTGACCTGTAGACCGAAGTTTTCGAGGCAGGGAGGGACGGCACCAGGCGGGACGGCATGCCACGGGAGGCTCCAGGCTGTGGCCATACAGTCTTGACGTTTTCCCAAACTTGCGATCTTAAGAGGCCGGCGGGGAACTCTTGTAGGTCGCCACCACTCGCCACACTCGTCCTTTAATGCTATCTCTGACTCGCTAACTGGACCGTTGACCTGACAAAAAACTAAACCTGAGTCGTGATTCCTCGGATCTTTAACCTGAGTCTTTAAATTGACTCCCGAATCGCGAGTCTCTAGTATCATTAACTCGGATCAGTTGAGTCCTACTACAATTCAATCTAAAATGATAACAGCGCCACACACAAACCTCTTGCAACATTAGCTACTACTAGTCCTAGCCATCTTAGCTGCAAAAAGCTTTATAACTTACAATTTTGTAGGCAACCACAACTCCTCAAGTCAACTCAAGTGACTGTGTGAGCAGAGAGACAGTCCGAGACAGGTTATAGGAACTTCCAGACCCGCAGACTCAGAGCCGGAAGCTCGCAGACCATGGGATTCACTCAAGAACTCACGAGCCCTCGATGACTCGTGAGTTGTCGATGCTTGCACGTGTCAGTCAATCCCGCGAATCAGCCAGCTATGTTGTCATGACTGGATCTGATTCAGAAAAGGGAGCGAAGTCTCTCCTCGAGCTCAGGGTGAAGCAAATCAACAACAAAAGCCATTCTTTCACTTCTGAAATAACAATAAAATGCTTTCTTTACCGTGACTAAATGGCTCGAGCAGCTGCATGAGGTGGCGAGTGGCTGTGCGCAGTAGGACTGAGTTTCTTTGGCGATTTAGCAATACTGACTCAAGTGATTCAAGTGACTCGCACAACCCAGATCAGTTTAGTGAGTGACTCAGAATAACCCGAATCCTTAAAAGGAACCGGGTTTATCAGGCCTACAAAAAACTGCATATGCGGGGCGGAGCTTGGCTAGCTTCAGAGCTAAGGTGGGGCAACAGATTAGGTGTCCCCAGAACCTGCGTATCTAACAGCAGTTCCGCATTACATTAATTAATTTGCACACAATTTTTATTTATTTTCATACCGTGTATTCTCCGTGTAAATTCATGTACCGAACCGAGACGCCCATACCGTTTGGGTTCAATACGAATACATGTACCGTTTCACCCCTAATATTTATAAAGTATATTATCTAGACGTGTTTTAATGTTAAACATACATGTGGAAGGCACATTAAATCCTTAAGTTACATGTCATTTTGTCTGACGCTTTTATCCAAAGCGACTTACAATTGCTATATATATCAGAGGTTGCACAACTCTGGAGCAACTAGGGGTTAAGTGTCTTACTCAGGGACACATTGGTTGATGTATCGCAGTGGGATTCAAACCCAGGTCTCCCACACCAAAGGCATGTGTCATATCCACTGCGCCATCACCACCCCAGCTTACTTGTACATATGTGTGGCTGGCTAACATAATGGCATACCTTACTTAGTAAGTGTAAAAAAAAATGTTGTACAAATAGGCCAATTTATCTTTGCTAATAATATGTTAGATTCATGTTAATATATATTTTTAGACATATTTAAATAAAAATAAAAAAACTACTCCAAAATAAATATCAAACAATAATTTGGCAGCCCCCCTGCAGTATCTCTGTCCCAAAGATAAAGTGGAAAAGACAACCAAGGCCAGAAGGGGGATTTTTTGACTGCCTCTGGAGAAGGAGTGAGAGCTGCCAACATGCCCCCTCGCGTGCAATGCATCCTGGTACATGTAGGCACAGCTGCCACAGCTCTACGAGCAGGACAACTCGCTTACTCAGTCAATTTAGCACACACTGGGGAATTTATTTCTTCAATACACTACATATTCGAGGTAGGGAAAAAATCGGAAATCGTATGTATCGTGATATTTTTGTGACGATTTTTAAAATGAATTCTTTTCCCCTAGATAATTTTTATTTCTTTTTTTCCAATGATTCACCTAAATATTGTTTTGTTTATATGGTACCACTGGTACCAACTACATCATATCTGTTTGCATAAAATGCAGAAAATACACGTTATGTACTTCTCTACAAATTAAATAAATGTCAGACTGACTGACTGACTTGACATTATTTTTTAGAAAACATTAAGTTTTTTAAAATGTCTCATGATATATTGTCTCTAGAAGTGTATTATTCAACTTTTGTTTTTCTTAAAGAAGGAAAAGAAAATCGCAATACTGAATACTATCAAATCGCAATACTCCTAGAATCGCAATAAATGTAAATCGAAACAGCACCCATGTATCGTGAAAGAATCCAATCAGGACAAAAGCATATTGTCCCAGCCCTACTACATATACAATCAGTACTGATTAGACATCCACATTAAAGGTGGCAAATTTCCCCTTTAAGTAAAGAATACTTGACACCACCCAAAGTTAAAGGTTTAAACTTCATATGTAGTGTTTGGGTTCTCAGTTGAAAAATAAATTTACCACATTACCTCAAAATAAACACAAATAGAAACCTTTACATACAAATACACAAATAGAGACTTTGGCAGTCAGGGTGAGACTCTCTAATATAATAGAGAATGTGATTTAAGGTAATGACCTAGACCAGAGATCTTCAACAGGGAGTCAATGTCCGTGACCGGTCACGGACATCGACTCTTTTTGACTGAAATCGCCGGAAATCGACTCTATCCAGTATACAGTAGGTCTACTGTATATATTGCATATATACTGTATGGGCATACAATGTCAATTTTAATAGTCCAAATGAATAATTTATACAGTACCTATTGTTGGTTTAAAAAAAAGACTGCTATCTCTTTATTCTTGTCAACGTTTAACTCTAGGTAATTCCTGATACAATAATCTGTCAATTTACAATTTATCTCATCCTGATCATCACTTTCATCATCATTGACAATTAATTCTATCAGGGGTGTGTCATCTGCAAATGCAGAATGAAATGAGCCATTAATTCACGATCTTCTTCAACATTGTCACACTCTAGCTTTGTTGTTGGCCAGCTGTACCCGTACAGACTAACCCATCTGATGGCCATACTCCAATCAAAGCCTTATTCAGGTTAAGCTGTTTAGATGCTCATTGGATGCCCTTGATTTGAATATCCTTGATGCCTCAAATAAACCTATTAACAGAATTTTCCTGTCCACGTGTGTCACCCTGCTCACTGAGAAGAGTCAACAACAAAAACATATTAACTTGGCTTAGTTAGAGTTATTCAACTAGTCAAATTGCATTTGCAGGTGTCAACCAAGGGTTGATGCATAGACTGTACAAGTGAGGCTGGCTGCAGTATAGGTCATAAATCCCGCCCCCTCCATCTTAGCAGATGGGACATGGGCCAAACTAAAAAAATCAAAGTACACATCAAATACATTTTTCTTAGCAAGTTGATGTTTGTTAAATTTTCTTCTGATAAGTTTGGTTTTTATTTGTTATTTGATGCTATAAAAACGAGGTGAAACATCATGACTGAACGTCTGTGATTGACTTGCAATAGGACTGGTGATTGGTCTGGTGATTGGTCTGGTGATTGGTCTGGTGATTGGTCTGGTGATTGGTCTAGCGGGTGTATTGGCGGGGGTTCGAGACCACGCTGCACTGCCTGATCACTACTGCACAGACTCTGGCTCCGAAATTACAAAATGGGAGCACCCAAATCCAGAATATTTTTTGCTTCACTTTTGTACAGTGGGAGCAATGGAGACACGTGGTCCGTCTTTATGTACAGCCTATGGTGTCAACTGATAAGCATGTGAAGAATGAAATCCTCCTTGACAATATAAAGCTATAAAGGGTCTAAAGTACATATGATTTGTACACCAGGTTTTGGAAATATAACACTGTATATTAGACACATGGTATGGTAATAACTGAAATAAATCAGTGGATTTGTTTTATATAGACCCACAAAATACTATTTCTGTGTCGTCTGGTTGCCCATCGTGTGTGTGTGTGTGTGTGTGTGTGTGTGTGTGTGTGTGTGTGTGTGTGTGTGTGTGTGTGTGTGTGTGTGTGTGTGTGTGTGTGTGTGTGTGTGCTAATATATGTCAGTTAGTGTCACTAACAGGCCCTCTGTCTTCCCTTCCCCAGGACAACACTAACCTCTACATGGTGATGGAATATGTACCAGGTGGAGAGATGTTCTCCCACCTACGGAGAATTGGCAGATTTAGGTTAGTGTCTTAGCAATGGAGTTAACATGAAGTTTACAGCCCGAAGCAATGTAATAGGCACATACAGAGGTAACTTGTGGAGCTATGTACTCTCAATTCAGCTCTGTTCTCCTCTATTTTATTCTCTTGTAGTCAATTTTATTCTATACAACTCTGTTCTCTTCAGGTCTGTTTTATGTTGACCTCTGTACTGTACTCTCCACTAAACTGCTCACTTTCTGTCAATCTCCCTGTGTGTGTGTGTGTGTGTGTGTGTGTGTGTGTGTGTGTGTGTGTGTGTGTGTGTGTGTGTGTGTGTGCACGCAGTGAGCCTCATGCTCGGTTCTACGCTGCTCAGATCGTTCTAACCTTTGAGTATCTGCACGCTTTGGACCTGATCTACAGAGACCTGAAACCTGAAAATCTGCTCATAGACCAACAAGGCTACATACAGGTAAACAACACCTGACGCTAGGGCTGGGCGATATGGCTGAAAACTGTATCACGATATAAGTGTTTCATATCAGTCGTAATCGATAATTATTGATATTTTTTATGACCTATTTAAAATAAGGACCAGGAGAAAAAAATGTATTCAATTTAAACGTTTTTATTTTAAGCTTAACCTTCCTCCGATTATAATCCTCTCAGTTATAAAAGCAGAAATGTCAACACAACCACGGAAAACACTCAAATAATTCAAATGTAAACATAAGTCTAAAATCACAATGAACACTTCTGGTGAATGAAGTGTTTTAAAATATGTGCATTGTTTTGTAAACATAGGAGAAATTGAAATAAAACTGAGGTAGACTTTACATCTGTAACATAAAAAACTAACGTGATACAGCACAGTAACAGTTATTATTTTTCTCCGTCTAACAGTCACGGTACAGCCTAAACCGTACATGGTGGGGGGGTGCTCAGCGGAAGCATGTCTTTGCCTATATGATATGCCACTGCCTCCGTTATTTATTTGTACCGTTTAGCTTTTACAGTCATAAGGCACTGAGAGTACCTCTCCGTGGTGCTCTGCTGCTTGTGCGGGGTTCCAGCTGCAGATGTTGTTGGACGTTGCTGGCGAATACGGCTGTGCTCCAAAGGGTGAGCGCGGCTAAGGTGGTAAAACAGGTTTGCGGTGGGGACAGTGGTCTTGCATAATTTGCAGACGACATTAGTCTGACTACGGTCAGACTTATAAAATCCAAAAAACTGCCATACTGGCGAGCTGACGTTTCCCGTTTCATCAAGAACTTCCGCGCTCGCTGCTTCACGCATTTTCCACTTATCACTCCACCCAACACGAGACAACGATATGGCGCAACCAAACACAATACTGTTACATGATTGGCTGTTAGCGTGTCACTCCCTACATTGCTAGGCTACCAGAGAGCGAGTGCCTTTGTTCATGCAACCAAACTTGCTTTGAAACCTCTGGTTTCTTCCGACGAAGAAAAAAAAAAATTATCGAACTTTTATCGAGCACATTTTTTATTGATATTGATTACATGTCTATCGCGATACATATCGTTATCGTTTTATCGCCCAGCCCTACCTGACGCAATAATATACAAAAGCTGATCATAAATTAATTACTCAAAATGCCTGCATGTATTCATATGATTTGTCTGCAAAGGACCACATAAGGTCTTAATTAATCTTTATATTGTACATCAATGGGAGTTTCCAAGTTATGCGAAACAATGTCACCTACTGTTGTGATGGCTGACATTAGTCTCGCATTGCCAGACCTTCTTCCACAGTGCTGCGGAGGAGGGTTTGGTTAATCCACACTGCTTTCGGGATAGGAGAAAAACGTGATCTGGTTTATTGGCATTTCTTAAACCAGTCACAACCGCCTTGAGGGGGCGCTAAGCGCCGGACGCATTGACAGTGCCTCTGCAAAATAGCTTCTGGAAGGAACTTGTTTTGGTGGAACGTGTACGTGTAAAAGTCATGCAACAGAAAACTCAGATTGGACAGACAGTCTAGCTAGCTGTCTGGATTTACCATGCAGAGATCTGAGGAGCAGTTAACCATAGTCCTCATAGAGCGACCAGAGTTTAAAATGCCAACACAAAGAAAGAGGAAAGTGTGGGACATCCGGCCTAAAAAGGACATCCGGTTGAATTTCCGGCGGCACCTGAGCAATCCCGGAAGTGGAACACCGTCGATATAGTCTAGCTGACATTGACATTGATGGCTGTTGAGGCTTTCTAAACGTGCAGGCTGAGCCAGCTCTGCATGTTTGCTGGGAATTTTCCTCACCCCTTAAATTTTCCGCCTACAGCCAAATCCCCCCTTTAATTTCCTGCTGTGCACTGTACCCATGGGCGTAAATCTCATCTAACAGTTGGGGGGGGGTAAACAGTAAACATAACATTTCTGAAGAGCAATTTTTGAAGGGCACACAAATAATACAGCCACAATTATACTTGTAGAAGACATGTGTACACAGAGGAAAGCCTTAATACTATCATTAGTGTAGCATGGAGACTGTACCATTATCCTTCTTTTCAGTGTTTCTCTTGATTCAATGAAAAAGCTGACTAAATTGACCAAAAAAAGTCCACGGGGACTCAAACACTCAGGTTTTAAAGAGAGTGGGCTCAGCTCTAACTAGTTGCATGCAGTTTAGCAGTGCATTGCATGAAAATAAGATTATTTAAATAAACACAACATTTTGAAATGTGTTTGTGTATATTTAGAAAGATGGGTGTCCCAGAAATACAAACAATATGAAGGTGTTTGCCCCACCCCTCAATCCGTGATGTCACACATACACGAAAGTGTCTAGAAACTATCAACAACTACCCAGAGAGTGCACAAGTGCAACTATGATGCCAGTGTGTATTTTGCAATTATCTGCGTTTGCTGAGAGGCTGGCTTGTAGCACAGATTATGCTGCCCTCTAGTGGTAAACAGTGAAATAACAACAGGGGGAAAATTCCATTGTTTCTACTCCCTCTCTGTTCCCCTGTCTATGATTTTTCTCTCCTTTCTGCTGCCTTTCATCTGCTAAACCTCAGCCGGGCACTTTGAGATTGTGTCTGCTTATTTTGTTCGTCGTCTTACTCTCGTTCTCATTATTTGTCATTGCTCTTTTTTTTCCTCTCTCAGGTGACAGATTTTGGCTTTGCCAAACGTGTAAAGGGCCGGACCTGGACACTGTGTGGCACCCCAGAATATCTGGCCCCAGAGATTATTCTCAGCAAGGTGAGCCACCATAGCTTTTATCTTGTGAACTGTCCGCTGTGTTTCCTTTCAAAACGAGATATTCTGCTTTTGAACAAACAATGATACCAAGTTGTTGCACAACACATTACAACACCTTTCTTACAGGATAGTTGTTCATTTGAAGAATTATAACACATGGTTGCTGTTATTTCAGAAGTATTGATTCAAAACTTAAAGTGGTATTTATGGTCCTACCAGCCAGAGGATGTTGATGTAGAATTTCAAACCACGCTGGGCATGTGGGTTAAAGGAGCTTCTATGGCGCGCACACAACTCATGTCATGTTATGCTTTTTGGCTTTTCCCCTTTCCTTTATTGTGTTATATATCTTTTTGTGCATGTTATAGGTTTACAAAGTGAAAAAGCCCAAAGTCCTCCCCAAAGGGACTTGCCATCTTCCAACAGAAAACACTGTTCACCAACTGCTCCAAACAGCTCTATTGTAGTCCAGCCTTTACTTCCGTGACGAACGTGCGTCACTTTGTAACACACGTTATAATGCTCGTCTAGCTGCTAGCATGGCGCTCCCTCATACTCTGCAACTGACAAGCTAGCAGTACTTACTGCGCATGTGCGACTCCCATCGAAGATGGTACAGAAGTGAGTCTCACTCTGTAGCTAAAACAGAGAGCTCAACACACAGGGTGAAAAGAGGAGCTGCAGCAATGTGCAGTACAACAAATATATGGTGTTTTCTGAAAATTAAACCACATAGACCTATTCTGGTACAACCTCTAAATACAATTATGAACTTGAAAATGAGCATAATATGGGCGCTTTAACATGCTGTTGTTAACTACTGCATTTGACAGTGTATCAGGTGGTGAGGGACAAAGCTGTGCAAATATTTGTCAAGGTTCGACTAGATATTGTTTGGTGCTGTAAATACGCGTAACGATCATCATGTAGGATGCCCTTGAATAGTTCTCATAATATCACCATTTCTTTGGGACTAATTCATTACTGCTAACGACATGCTGTATATAACTATCATATATTTTCCCTCTGAACCTCTAGATGGGTTGCACAAACTGTTAGAAAAATAAGATGTATAGGATGAATGAAGTTTAATAACGAAAAACAAAAACATTTTCAAGAACAACATTTAAAATGTTGTCTTGATTAACTGTCTATAATAATCTCTTCTTGTCTCTCCTTTCCTCCTTCTGTGTTACATCCACCAGGGGTATAACAAGGCCGTAGACTGGTGGGCGCTGGGCGTACTCGTCTATGAGATGGCAGCAGGGTACCCGCCTTTCTTTGCTGACCAGCCCATTCAGATCTACGAAAAGATCGTATCAGGGAAGGTGAGCCTGACTCTGATTACCACTTTGTCCTGCATTTAATATCTGTTTGTAACATTTGGAGTACCCACGCCTCATCCACAGTCCCTGACTTCTTTCTTCTGGTTTATTGTAGAAAATGTTTCAGTTTGGTTTATTTCCATAGTATAGCTTGATTTTAGGAATAAACAAAAATGTTAGAATTACTCCTCAGCGGCAATTTAAATTTTGGGTCAAGCATGCCTCTGTACACACTTTGTAGGCAAGTACTTTACATAATACAGTAAGATAGATAACTCCAATTTAGAAAATACTGCATTCTGTCTTATTTTACTCTGCTGACTGATTTGACTTTTTTCAGTTAAGGCTGATAAAGCCACATTCAGTTATTTTTCTGTTAGATTTCAGCCAAATGCATCTCTATTCTGTCCCAATAATAAATATTTACGGAGAAACTCTGTAATGATTCTGTTGCATGTCAGGGGTGCACACATGGGGGCAAAAAGATGCACATTGAACACAAACACACCCACTCATGCAAAAGCCTTTGCACAGTGTCCCCCCACATGGGGGCAGTGGTGGCCTGAAGGTTAGAGAAGCAGGTTTGTTCCTATAAAGCCGGGTGGGGAACGAGAATGAGCAGCACTTGCCTCTCCCTCATTTAAACCACAGAGGTTCCCTTGGGCAGGCCTGTGTGAATGTGTGTACAAGGCATTCTCAGCCATTCTTACCTGCTTTAATAAAGGCTAAAATTAAATAAAAAAGTTTTGTGCCAGAATATTTTACTAAGGAAACACCCATTACTGGCTATTTCAAACACAACTGTAATATATGTCATGAAGTGACTTTCAGTTTAATTATTCTTGTGTTATATCAAACAGCAGGAGTATGAAATTAGATATTTATTTGAATGTACATTTTTGTTTCAGCACATTTCACATTTTTTGTTTTCCCCAACATTATTTGTCAATCCACACACTTGCACCTAGAAAGTTGAAGCATTAGTTACTTACTCTTTCTGTACATATGTATTTAAATAGTGAGAGATTCATAGACTGCATCTCAGAATTCTACTGTTGCCTCATTCTTCTTCTTGCCTTCTGTCTTAGGTGCGTTTCCCATCTCACTTCAGTTCAGACCTTAAGGACCTCCTGAGGAACCTGTTACAGGTGAAAGCAAATATCTCAGTCATTCTGATGTTAAGGCTGCCTTTTACTTTGTTGTGTGTTCTAAATTTATTCTAATGTAAAAGTGAGAAAAATGTATCGCTATTATCCTCAGGTGGATCTAACAAAACGTTACGGCAACCTCAAGAACGGGGTCAACGACATCAAGGGACACAAATGGTTTGCAACCACTGACTGGATTGCCATCTACCAGAAAAAGGTAAGTGTGGCTGTGAGTGTAAACGTAGATGTGTTTACTTCCCTTCTGTAAAGTTCTCTCCTTAACTGACGCTTTTAATTGTCTTCAGGTGGAAGCTCCATTCGTCCCCAAGTTCAAAGGACCAGGCGACACCAGCAACTTTGACGACTACGAGGAGGAGGAGATCCGCGTCTCTTTCACTGAGAAATGTGCCAAGGAGTTTGCTGAGTTCTAGAGTTAGAGAGCGAGAGAGGAAGAAAGAAGGAAGTAGGGATAGTCAAAGGTAGGCTGGTCAAGTGGGAGACGTAAGGAGAGAGTACTGTCTCCTGTCCAATCACAAGCACCAGCTACACAAAGAGGGGGAAATATGGGATAGAGAAGGGAAAAAGAGCAAGGACACTGACAACCAGCAGTGTTGCCTTTTCTGTTGCGTTTTTGTTGTATTTTATTTATTATTCTGTCTTATTTATGGATCCCTTTACAATGAAGGTGTGCTTCAGATTCGTGAGTGTTGGGAACCCCACTTATTTAGAGTTGCCTCTAGACAGTATCACCCAAGATCTGCCCTGCTCTTTTATTGTTGCATTCATCATGTACTCACTTTTAGGCCACATCACAGAGAAATCAGTCAGTCTGTTCTAATCTCCTGCAGTCTGTCGGTCATCACATGAAGCCCATTGAGTCATACAAGTTGAGGTCTCAGTCTGCACAAAGCTTTCTTAAATTTAAACTGATAACCGGCTAACTTGCTCTTTCTTCGGTAAGCAAGAGGAGCATCAAAGTGAACATTTAAATGAATCGCACTCATATGCGCTTAAATACCTTTTATATTTTGCAGTCCTTTTTCTTTTAAATATTTAAGCCTTCACCGTTTCATATCATAGACAGCATACGTCGAGTCACTGGCATGATTGGCCAAAAGAAAAACATAAAGATGATGCATTGTGTGCTCAAACAAGTTTCGGTCAGAGACAAATGACACTTGTTACTTCTAACTAGATAGTAGTGACAACAATGATATCATGCCAGTCTAACAAACAAGGAACTTTGGATAAGGGAACGTAAATATCTCAGTTTTAATGGTGTTGTGAAGGAACATCATAACATAATGGTATCTCAGGTTTGAACATATCACTTAATAAGACATTTTATCAACATTATAGCTTTGGGATTAGCAGGTAAAGAAGATGTGTGTGTGACAATTGCTTATGATATAGATTTGGGAATTCAGAGTTGTGAAGAGGAACATGTGGGAATACTAAGACTTTCGGTTAGCGTATTCCACAGTTTCCCCTTCCAGAAGATTTGGTTTTACTAATTCAACAACTCTGTTTGGTATTAAAAGCACTCACTATCTCTGCTCAGAGCTCACTTACTAGTCAAGTTGATGCATCCAACTCCAACTAAGGGAGACTATCTGAGGCAGACTACCTCAAACTGCTTCTGGCTGATGGTCAATGGAGCACTTTGACCAGTCATGAAGGCAGTCTGGATAGTGTGCTTTATGGTCTTTTATAGAGACCTGTGTTTATGTTCATCTCCCCAGCACCCAGCTCTCCTCTTATCACTTGCAAAGTTGGACCACACTCCATGTGACAGTCTTACATGTGACAGCAAACTCTATTTTAATCTCTGTGTTTACGTGCACAGTTTAATTTAGATTTTTATGTGGTGGTGATGATGGTGTAAACAAGTTTAAGGTAGTGCACCTGGAGTCGATTAGAACTAGTGCTGAGAAGAGACAAAAATGATCTTAGTGCACAGTATACAAGCTGCCTGTACAGTGCACGACACATAGCTTTTCAGGTGTTCAATGCCTCCTTATAGCTCCTGAGCTATGATGGCAAAGGACTCAAGCAATGCCCAAAATGGTGGTCATTGTAGGATTTGGTCATTCAGAATTTATAAAACAAAACAAAGTGACACTGGTGTCTGTTTCAAACATTCAAATGCCTTTTTCATAGCTGTTTAATGTGCCACCATAATGAAGATATTCTATTTTGGTTCAGACAGGTGCTCTGGTTTTCTGCGATTGTTTTAAAATCCAGATAGTTTTGATTCACACGAGTCTTTCCTGTCCAAAACAGTTTAGATATGGGGAAATATAGTACAATATGTACAGTATAACTGTGCTGTAATATTACATGGCCCCAGGTTTACTGTTTGGTAATTTGATTTAAAGACATATTAATTTCCGAATATGCACCATGTCAGCACAGCAGTAGAAGAATTAATGAAGGTCTTAAAGTGCCACTCATTCAGTATTGCACTTCCATAAAACTTGCAAGAGACTTGCAGCAGAGGCCTAGATATCCAAGCTATTATGTCGTGTTCACGTCATATGGGATGGACGGTAGCGATGGGAAAGATTACCATGTCCACTTGCGATCGTTGACACCACCTGACAACTTTTCACAGGCTGAGGAGTAGTCCACATTACTAGTTAACTGACTTTGCATGTAAAATCAATGGGGTGCAGGACCCTCTGACGGGGCCTCAAGATGAGCTAAAGAAACAGGATCCATCTAAAGTCCCTTCATAGTGTCAGCTGATATTGTGCTTTAGTAATGTATATTCCCAAACAAAAGTTAATTTTACACAAATTACCACAGACAAACTTCCTCAGTGACCCTGGGGCTTTTGGGGATCTGGGGCCCGGGGCAGTTGCCCTCTTTGCCTGGTTGGTAATACAGTCTCGCCAATGTCCAGTAAAAAGGTTTTTGACTGATTGTTTTTCTATCAAAGAACTGAGTCACATACGAGGCAGTCGACTTGTGACCAAAAGGGTCCATCCCCTCCCCTATATACCCCTACTTTTCACATTCATCTTTCTCTTTGAGAGAGGTGAAACAGCTGAAAGACATTTCATTGATCAAATCAAAATCATATTGGCAGATAGACGGCCTGAGCTGCAAGGTGGATACATACCTACTTGTAGTTGGTTATTATGGACTTATTTACCAACCTTTTTTATTATTATTATTATTATTATTATTATTATTATTATTATTATGACATTGTTGTAAACCACTTGTTGAGACTTCACATTCGCTGTATTTCCTCCATGTCAAGTTTAATGTTGACTATATCATCATGGACAAAATGTTTGAAGTTATGATACAATATTAGTCTGTGTCTCCTCGATGTTTTTTGCAGTAATACAACTTCCTCTCAATGCAGGCACAATGCTGGTACATACTGTCGCACTTTTTAGGGAAATGAGACCCCAATGTAAACCATGTTAACCCCGCCACACACACACATACACACAGACACACTGCAAAAGGAAGCAAGTCACGGGAACAGTGACATAAAAACACGAAGTGTAATATTTTGCAACATGAGTATCATTCCAATAAAGTTTTACTTGTAAAATTCTACTGAACTTGGGTGTGCTTCCTGGATGTGTTTATTTGATAGTTCAGCTGCAGCGAGTTTGGGAAAGAGTGAATTGTAGGAGATGACATATTTTAAATGTAGCGTGAGTGTTGCCTGTAGCCTGGAGGTCAGACATCCATCATCACTGCCGCCTGATGCGGAATGGAGCCGCCATCCACCCATCTGTTGACCGCACGGCTCAATCTGATTCGCCATAACTCTTAAAAACACGACTCTCAACAACTCAACACGCGTTGGTGTTTCTTTGTGTTCAAATCAGATGTTATAAACGAGACTGCGAACAAAGAGCATCGTTCCGATGCGTTAAAAGACAGCCAATTCCACCTTAAATACCATTTGCGTCTGTGGTGGAGAGACCTAGGCGCCATCTTCGGTCCACCTTAAGCGCACAATGTGGCCAACGAACGAAAGCGTACACCAGCCAGGCTTCCGTCCTCATTCTCCAGCCGGGGATCGCACTCTGGCTTCGCAGCTTTGACACAGCGTCACTTGTGAAACAGCACAGGGGGGAAAAGACGCACTCGGGCCAAACCCCATCCGCACGAGCAGGAGAAGATGTCCGAGCCCAATAAGTACCGCGAGTGGATCCTGGAAACAATCGACTCTCTCCGCTCGAGGAAAGCCCGTCCGGATCTGGAGAGGATTTGTCGAATGGTCCGGAGACGACACGGGTCAGACCCGGACCGAACCAGGACAGAACTGGAAAAACTGATTCAAGAGCAGACGGTGCTCAAAGTTAGCTACAAGGGGTCCATATCGTACCGAAATGCGGCGAAGGTGCAGAGGAAAAGCAGAAAGAAGAGTGAGTTTACGGCCGCTGGCAGCAGCAGCGCGGAGGCAGCGAGGGAGCGGACCAAACACGACCATATGAACAACAACGGCGACAGTGCGCACAGCTTCACCGACCAGGAGGAGGGAGAGGAGGACTCGGAGCCCAGCCCAGATTCCCACACTCAAACACCAGCCAGCACAGCCGAGAAGAAGCTCAAGCCTGCGCCCAGCCCGGGTAGCGGAAACGGGTGCCTCAGTTGTGGCGCAACAACGGGCTGCGCTGCCGGGAGCTGCTGTAAAGAGGAGAAAGCAAGTGCGCCGACAGACAAGGGATTAGGACCGCAGGGAGTGCGGAACTGCCCTTCGCCCGGTATCTGTCACAGAGCAAACGCACACGGCAGCGGTGATGCCAGCAAGTTATCACCGAGCAAAGCCGATGCAGTTTGCGGAGAAAAGGAGTCGTGTTTGTCCGGAGATGACACCCAGAACAAAACTTGCTCTAGGAGCGTCAGCAGCCTCCCGCAACAACAGAGACAGAAG
>CM042427.1:30470670-30660670 GCA_023631565.1 Gymnocephalus cernua | reverse complement strand
AATCACAAATTATGTGACATTGTTAAAACCTACCCCGCTACTGGGGTGAGTTGTGTCACTAACTGGGGATAGATGTAACAATGAGAGGTAATTTGCTGAAATAAGATTCATACTTATGCAACAACGTCATTGAAGAATAAAGTATAAGCGCCTTAAAATAAAGTAAACAAGCCCCATTTCTTCTAAAACTTTAAATTTAGCACAAAAAATCAATTGCAGTGAGTGTATTTTATTCCTGAATATGCATGTTTCACATACGGGTTCAATCACTGTCACAGTTGTGGCGAATGTAGATGGTTTTTCCTGGGTTGCAGGCTTTTTTGGTCCCAGGCTTACAATGTACTACACATTTAATGAACTACAGTAACTCACACCTATCCCCACTCCAAGCAGCCATTACATAGCTAATTGTTTTAGCATGTGGGTTTAAACAGGCATGAATGCAAAGCATCAAATTAAACGAAAAAAACAACTGCTACTTCAGTTTGTGTGAGTCAACCATTGTATCTACAATACAATGAATACTAGGCAAAAAATAATCTTTGTTACTTTGTTTTTTGGGGTCACTTGCCACTTCTCCTGAGAGCTCTAAAAGGAAATGGGAGTGTACGATATTAATGACATCACCGCAGCAAATTGGTCAACCAACCCAGTTTTACAACATTTCCCTAGTACTATCAGGACTACTACTACTACTTTCTTTTTTAAAACTTTTTCAATGGATTCCTAACTTAAGTACTTTTGTAGGAAAATGTTTTCTAACTCTTACTAATATATTACATAATTACTTTACTATTGACCTCATTAATGGTTATTTAAATATTACTGTTTTTTTTGTTCCTGATGTGAAACACACTTTTTGTGACTTTTTTTTAAAATTACTGTTTAAATAGTGTATGTGTGTTGAATTTTAATATCAATACTATTGTTCACTATACATTTTGACTACTACTACTACTACTACTAATAATAATAATAATAATAATATACTAATATTACTAACAATACCAATACTAATAATAATAATAGTACTGATAACAGAAGTAAAAGCTGGTCTTTAATGTCTTCTTTTCACTCTTTTTGTCTGGGTTTGGCTGCTGGTCTCACAGGGATGTGCGGGCTTGAGTCCCTCACCAGGACGCCGCGTCCACCTGTTCAGGGAGCTTCCCTGTCACAATGTAACAGCACACACTTAGAAGAGAGAGCTGTCGTCCCTGATCAGCTACATACGGAGGCACAAGTAAGTGCAAGCATGTGCATCTGTCCTGTTGCTTTTTATTGTTGTATAATGTTCCATCCATTATCAAAACAGGTCAAAATGACTCTAACGCCAACCATGAAATACAGCGGCCTACGTTAGAGGCAGACTGGGGACCTTTGTTGCATCTCTCCCATCTTCTCTCTACTACTGTCTTTAATAATGGCTAAAAATGCCCCAAAATATGTTCTAAAATCATATCCCACATCTCAAATCCCTTAACCAGTGACGGAAGAAGTATTAAGATCATTTACCTTATTAAAAGTACTACTACGATGATATATAGGAATTGTGGGTGACGTAGCAGTTGTAGTTTTGTCATGAATTGACACAGTCAGCTCCTTTCATGCTTGAGTTTAGATGGAGGTCATATAACTCTGATGCTTTCAACATGATATTTCCTCTGGCACTCTTTCTAGTGACTTTGGCTTGTTCCAGGGAGCAGATATCTTATTTTTGTCATGTTCATTTATTTGCATCTTTGTTTGACTCCCTCTCTTCTCTCCACCTACATAATCAGATGCAGCATGACAGAAACAACCACACCACCTCAGGCTTTAACTGTGAGTTCTGCTTTTTCAGACAATATCAAAGTCTGTGTGTATGTGTTTAGTGTGGCTAGCAATGATGACAGGTAATCAGAATGTACCTTATCCCCCCCCCCCCCCATCGTAGGCTTGGAGTCTAAGACGGAGGTTGGAGTGTCGTCCTGCCTGCTCACACCCACTGCCTCCCCGAAAGAGTCCGGCACATCTGAGGAACAAGGGATGAACGGAGTTAGTAGTGGAGGGTAAGTACAGCTGAGATACTGGAGACACTGAAGACAGACTCATTGGCTTGGTAGTGTCTGCTCCCCTCTTACCTTACCCATCTTATCACCCCCTTTTAAGTTAAGTAAGATGTTGTGATCTTGTTGGCAAACAGAAGCTTATTTACACATCCAGCAGTTACGGAGCAACATTATTATTTCTTTTGAGCTGTATTTCTGGCCACCTGATAAATGTGAGGCCAGTATTTACTCTCTTTTATCTCTGGTTTTGGTCTCTACCAACTCCTGAGGGAAATATCAGATTCTTCAGCTGCTGATTGCTCCACTATGTTCACCCGCTAGCCGCTAACTGTGTCTGTCTGCTGTTTGGTGCTCAGCAGGTAGTGCACGGTGACTTTTTAGAGCTTTTCAACACTTTCACATTGTCTCACTTATACATTTTTATAATGAAATTATTGATTATATCTATCTAAGTAAAGTGTAAAAGTCTGGTAAAGTGTAAAAGTCTGGCAATTTAAAAAATAATCAATACGTAATATGTGATTCTCCTGTTTACACTGACAATGACAACAACATGCAGTCACAAGATTTTAAGTTTAAATTTATTCATCACTAAAAACATGGAAATCACAGTACTTCCATTCTAATAAACCAAACCTTATAACAATAACAGAGGGAAAAAAACACCCATTAAAACCATAGATAAAAACAACACAAAATAACATTCTTTAATTCAATTTCTCTAGCAACACTAGAGAACTTTTCCCACTTTGGTCCCCCTACAGGTTGGAAGCAGAATTGTCCATTACATTACATTATGCAAGTTTGCCAGATTGGGTAGCGCGAGCTGTAGTTTGAATGAGACAACCTGTAGGGGACCGAAGTGGGAAAAGTTCTCTAGTGTTGCTTTAACATCCTCCTGCAGGTTTTGTAATGGGTCAACCACCCTTTTCCTCATCGCTCTAGGTTTCTGAAGTCTGAGGGGACCAGTGGGAGCCCGGTGGACTGGACAGTGTCTGATGTGGTCAGTTATTTCACAGCAGCAGGTTTCCCCGAGCAGGCTGCTGCCTTCAGGACCCAGGTGAGCCTGTTATCCCCTTTAACAACCACTAGAGGCCACCAGAGACAGGAATAATGGCTGTACTTTAACAGTTGTAATCTACATCTACCTACCCACACTGCTTTGCTCTCTTCATTAGGAAATCGATGGCAAGTCTCTTCTCCTCATGCAGCGTAACGATGTTTTGACTGGCCTGTCGATCAGACTCGGCCCCGCCCTCAAGATCTATGATCGTCATGTAAAGGTTCTGCAGAAAACACATTTTGAGGATGATGACTGTTAACAATAAAAATGCACACAGAGACTGTTATGTCTATATCTAAACATAGCTCAAGTAATCCTATAAAAATGTTTGCATGATATACAATACACTTCACTTTTCATCTCATGTCAAACAGCACACGCACGCACGCCACACACATGTGCACACACACACACACACACACACACACCTTTTTTATTTCCAGTGATCAAGCACTTTCTCGACTAAATGGTGCAAGATGGTTTGTTTTTAAACTGTTATTTTGTGCTGACCTTTATGCACATTTTGAAGAAGGTCTGGGTAATTCTGTGTGGAAGTAAATTCCCCTTTGTTCTTTTGGGGCTGTGGTGCAAGGTCTTCTCACTTGTGGCTGTGTGTTTGTCATTGCACACATACTGTATGTGTGTGGCAGGCATGACAGAGCATGTTGGATCGATCAGAAACAAATCAAAAGTTGACCAAATTAAACATATTCCCGACTAGAATCCAGTGCAGGGTTCATGGCCATGTGCAGAAGGCCGTAGGTCAAAGCCATAAGCTGATCAACTAATTTCCCTACTAAATAGACTGGGGATGGTAAAAACATGGCTGACCGAGCAACTGCATTAAACTGCTCAGCTTGTTTCACTGCAGCAGAATATGTTTGCCCGCTGAAAGGATTCAACTATTACAAGGACATTTTTCCTGGAAAAGTTCAGCAAAGAATATACAGTAACAATACAAAACCTTCCATTGAAATAAAAATCGCAGAGCTGAGACGCTGTGGCTTCTTAATGTGGCAGGACTTGTCAGTCAGGCTCAGGATACTATCTATGGACAAATGAAAATGACTGACGATGTCCTCACTGCTGTATATTTCCTAAAAAGGTTTTTTTGGGGCGGTCATTTGGTGCCACTGGTCAGCAGGTGTCACTGATTGGTACGGTGGTAACATAACTCTTAGTTCAGAGTTAGCTTGGAGTAGAATGGCTAGGTTTTTAGGCTTAAAATAAGTCTACAACTAACACTACAGACCAGTCTAAAATATCTTTATGAAACTGGCCTCAGAGTCGACACGACAGCTAACTGAACTGAAATCAGCAGAGCAATCAACTCTCAACTAAATATTATAGTGTATATATTAATAATCAGTCCATTTTATACATCAACCTCCATCTGTAAATTCTTTTAAAAAAATGATCTAACTGAAAGATGTTATTGCAGGGAAAAGCTGAGTCAATCAATCAACTAATCTCATACCACCAGCATTTTGAACTGTTTTACCGGTCAAATCTTAGAAACCAAATGCTGTCATGATCACATATCTCATTCCCACCTTCACTGTAAGGGCATACATTCCAGGTTTGGCATCTCCTCTGTGCATGCATTATAAAATGACTGTTTGTTTTCATATTTGTATGTTTGTAGTCCCTTTTTTCAGCATATTGGTTTATGAAGGTTTTCAGACCACTCTCCACTCCCTGATGTTCACATCAATGTTTCTTTGTGCATTTAAACCTCCTCTACCTCTCTCCCCTCATTTTCCCCTTCCTTTTCACTTTCTTTGCAACTTCCAAGAACACATTTTCAGGTTATTCCACTTAGTTGAAGCTGTATGCTACAGTATTCGTTGCCCCCGTTAGCATTCAGATCATTTCATTCTCATTAGTCAAATCTGTAGAAGAGGACAGCTGTGTTCGAGTCCAAATTCTCACAAGGGTATTGTAAATTGTGTCTATGCTCTTGTTGCTTGTCTCAAGTTATTTGTTAAAGGACCATTTTAGCAATAAAAGTTTGAATTAAAATGCCACAATGTGTCCATTCTGAGAGAGAGAGAGAGAGAGAGAGAGAGAGAGTGTGTGTGTGTGTGTGTGTGTTCTTGTTTAACTGTATTCCTGGGGTCCAAAACCCGGGAGTACAGTATACTTGTGGGGTCCGGACAGCTTTGTGGGCCAAATTGCTGGACCCCACATGTTTAAAGGGCTGTTTGAGGGTTAAGACTTGGTTTTAGGGTTAGGGTTAGAATTAGGTTATGGTTAGGGTGAGGGTAAGGGTTAAGGTTAGGCATTTAGTTGTGATGGTTAGGGTAAGGGGCTAGGGAATGCATTACGTCAATGATGGGTCCCCACAAAGATAGTGCCACGCACTTGTGTGTGTGTGTGTGTGTGTGTGTGTGTGTTTCATGTATAAATAATGTGCATGTTTGTGAGGGTTGTGTCTGGTACACACACAGACACAACTGTGCATATGTAGAGTGTGTGAGGGAGGGAATCCAACAACAAAGCAGCTGGGTTACAACAGCTACTCCCTTCACTCACAACGGCAAGGAGTCGAAGGAGGAAAGACCATGCTCCACTTTAGAAAAGAAAAGACTTATCCAGATGTGACAGATGAGACTATAAGTCATTTCTTTTGGGGGAATCATGCTCTATACAGCATTTATTTTGACCCATAAATATTTCAGAGTAAGCCTGGAAGTATTCTCCATGATCAGCCAGGGACTTGTGCCTGCATTTGCTGGTGTGTGTGGGGGGGGGGGCATCACGCTATATCTGTCCTGGGACACTCTCCAAGGTAAGTGCTTGGGATCTGTTTGTGTGTGTGTGTGATGATGATGATGATGATGATGATGATTGGGTTACAAATAAGACAGGGAAGCAGATTGGAATATTTATACCTTCACTGAAAAACAGACAGGTTGCAGCTCCCACAAACATGTTGGTTCAAGATAGAGGAAGAAGAAAAGACTGAGACTGTCTGCTGGGAACTTGGCTCCAGGAAGACCAAAACCACACCAGGGCAGTTCAGGTCAGGCAGAACCTGAAACCTTTGGCACTGATCACAGCAGAAATCAGACTATACAAGAGCAGCACCTGAATTCACCACGGTAAACAACTGCAGAGGACAGTGAGGGGGTAGATCTAGTGTTAAAAACATTGGATATCTGACGAGACCAAGGAGACCAGTCATGCCAGGCTCTGGAGGAGTAGAGTGAGTGAAACAGCTGCATGTGGACAAT
This sequence comes from Gymnocephalus cernua, assembly GCA_023631565.1. Lineage (NCBI taxonomy): Eukaryota > Metazoa > Chordata > Actinopteri > Perciformes > Percidae > Gymnocephalus > Gymnocephalus cernua. The sequence goes on along the minus strand of CM042427.1, from coordinate 30,654,323 downwards.
ATCTAGTATGTGCATATACTTGATACAGTATATTTGTTTGTGGCATAAAACTGGTGCTAACTTATCAATATGTAAGTTGCATGTGCAGGTGATCAAGTTTAAAAAATATGCAAAATATACGTTTTACATTAAACTCAAAATGATTGAAGAATGAACAATATGTTTTTATGTCTACAGGCTCATGTAGTTGCTATGCACAGAGCTAAAGAGAGTCTAAATACAGCTCTGTGTCACATGAGGAAATTAGAGCTACAAGTGCAGAGCCTGCATGTGAGAGAGTCATAATGTGTCTCTTGTTTGGAAGCCCAAAGGGAGAAGATTTCTCCACTGCCATCCTGAAACAGAAACACAGACCGAACAGACTCATTGTGGACGAAGCTCTCAATGAAGACAGCAGCATTGTCAGCCTGTCACTGGTGTGTGTGTGTGTCTGTGTGTGTGTGTAAATATGTAGAAATATATCCTAGTCATGTTCTAGTCATGTATTTGTTCTGAGATTTGTGTGTGTGTGTGTGTGTGTGTGTGTGTGTGTTTGCACTAGATTAAGACCGAGGAGCTGCAGCTCTTCCGGGGGGACACGGTGGTGTTGCGAGGGAGGAAATGTCGCCAAACAGTGTGCATCGTCCTGACGGATGAAAACTGTGGGCATGAACGAATCCGCATGAACCGTGTGACGCGCAACAACCTGCGTGTCCGGCTCGGTGATGTCATCAGGTAGATCTCACACCTGTATCTTTGTGTATGGTATATGGTAGTCTCGCTTTGCCAGACCCTACATGTGAGGTTTGACAATATTATCGCGAATAACCAGGATGTTGATGTGTGTTTTATCGCAGCATTCATGCCTGCCCTGATATCAAGTATGGGAAGCAGATCCATGTCCTCCCTATAGATGACACCATCGAGGGCCTGACAGGAAACCTCTTTGATGTTTTTCTCAAACCGTATTTTCTGGAGGCTTACCGGCCCGTACATAAAGGTACTGCAACACCTCTGCCGCTGATCATACCACAGTAAAACAGCTCTGTTCATAACATGATCCTGTCCCAGGGGATTTTATCAAAATTCTGCTAAATTAAACACATCCCATTCATTATTAATTTCACTTGTTTTTATTTTCTACAAATTGTGTATCCAAATACAATACACATTTTGGGCTATGGGCTCTCAGGGCAAGAATTTGGATAGTTATCATGGAAACATTAATTGGTCATGTGATAAGGGCTGGGAAGATTTTTTTCACAGAACTGTATACAAATAAAGTCCAATACAATTACAATAAACTTGCCTCAAACTTCAACAAAGAAAACCTTGCTGTACACAGTTTTCAGATTAAAAGAAACAACAGAAAGTGCAATACACAATTTATTTCTTACAGCAACAAGTGCTCTACAGTGAGTTCAATATGTTTCTATTTCTAAACTGGCCTTCAAATTTCAACAAAGTGCACAGTTGCCATACAATGTGTGTTTTAAGTATATATCCATTTACCAAAGGCAGCTATTGGCAGAACAGTCAGCAACATGACAGTACTCTGATCCATTAGAAATCAAATTTCTCAGATTGACAGCATTCTAGCAAGGCAATCATATTTTTTGGGGGGGGGGGGGGGGGGGGCGGGTGCCACCCAGGGCTCCCCCTCCAGACCCACCCCTGATCTAGAGCACACTTAGATGCCCCCTATGTGGTGACTTTTTTATCTGTGCTGCCAGGTGACATCTTCTTGGTGAGAGGAAGCATGCGGGCAGTGGAGTTCAAGGTGATGGAGACTGACCCCAGCCCCCACTGCATTGTTGCCCCAGACACGGTCATCTACTGCGAGGGAGAGCCAATCAAAAGAGAGGTCTGTGAGAGATTCAGCTTGTGTACCAGCTTTATATTATAATACACATTTCAGAAAGTATACAATATGTACTTATCTAAATGTACTATTTTGGTAGTTAGTGTGGAAGAAATGTGCTTTGCTGTTTGTATGAAATGATCCAATGCATACACTGCAACTTTGGAACACATCCACCAATTTCATATTTCAAAAAATGTTAGTTCATTGTTCATTTTCTAAACTCTTGTTCAATCCATTGCTGAATCATCAATCATATTTTGTCACTTTTCGCCAGCTATCAGTCACCCCTCTCTTATCCATAGTACATAGCAGTACTCTGATCCATTGGAAATCAAATTTGTCAGATTGACAGCATTCTAGCCCAATGGATTGGGGGGGGGGTCACAAGGGGGCAATCATATTTTGGGGGGGCAGGTGCCACCCAGGGCTCCCCCTCCAGACCCACCCCTGATCTAGAGCACACTTAGATGCCCCCTATGTGGTGACTTTTTTTATCTGAACAACACTTAAAGGTCCCATGACATGGTGCTCTTTGGATGCTTTTAGGCCTTAGTGGTCCCCTAATACTGTATCTGAAGTCTCTTTTGGTGCAGAATTACAGCCACTAGAGCCAGTCCCACAATGAGCTTTACTCAGGACGTGCCATTTCTGTGTCTGTAGCTATTGAGGAGGAGAGAGGGGGGGGCAAGGTGGAGGGTGGGGGTGTGGCCTTGACCAACTGCCACTTTGCTCGTTTGAAAGCCATGATGTCTCTCTCTCATGGGTTGGCCAAATTCTCTGGGCGGGCAAAGCAGAGAAAGGGGAGGTAACCTTGCTCCTTATGACGTCATAAGGAGAAGATTCCAGATCGGCTCATCTGAGCTTTCATTTTCTCAAAGGCAGAGCAGGATACCCAGGGCTCGGTTTACACCTATCACCATTTCTAGCCACTTGGGGACCATAGGCAGGCTGGGGGAACTCATATTAATGTTAAAAACACTCATAAAGTAAAATGTTTATGCCATGGGACCTTTAAAATGTTAGAATTTCTGTCTGCAAGTTGGCCTTTAAAAATATACTTAATTCATGTAATTTTCCAGTATGAAAGATCTACATATTGAAAACTAGGCTAGAATACTTTATATAGTAACTGTGACACAGGGTTGTCTACAGACTTGATGCCCTCATGGATGAATATATTTCATGCTGCAAAGATGTCTGGTCCACCTTATCCCATTGAGATGGAACTCATTTGGGTTGAGATAGGCACTATGCAGGCCAATGAAGTATACTAAAGCCTCTGTCATCTTCCTGGAGCTGACTTGAGAAGATTAAGCTATATAACAGTGGCCAAATGATAATAGTTAAGTTTTAATGGTCCTATTAATAGTGCAAGGAAACCTGCTTATGAAACCAGGCAGCAGGGATCCATGGATTCTTTGCACGTAAAAATGCTGCAACAGAAACTTCAGCAAAGTCAGCCAGTTTGGGAGATTTAATGTACACCTTATTGACATCAGGAATTGGGCCAATGAGTGCATACCACATTCATGACTGAACAAACCCAACCAGGTGTGAATCTTGCATATCGCCCTGTGACAGGATGAGGAGGAGAGCCTTAATGACATCGGCTACGACGACATCGGAGGCTGTCGGAAGCAGCTGGCCCAGATTAAAGAGATGGTGGAGCTTCCCCTCAGACACCCCGGCCTTTTCAAGGCTATCGGTGTTAAGGTGTCATATACACACACAAACCCTGATATACACTATTATCTCTGCTTCATTTGATTATAACATTAGGTTATTCTCTTTTCATGACTCCGTGGGTTCTTCCCTTCTCTCTCTCTCAGCCCCCCAGAGGAATCCTGCTGTACGGCCCTGCAGGCACAGGGAAGACCCTGGTGGCCCGGGCTGTAGCCAACGAAACTGGTGCCTTTTTCTTTCTCATCAATGGTAAGGCTTTGTTTTCGCACAGTGACACAGTCAGAGCATTTGTACACAGGAAGAGAGGAAGAAATACGCTGATACTGTCTTTGCAGGTGAGTGAGAAACTTTAGAAAATGAAGTATACAGAGTTACTATAACCTGATTAGAAATTGCAATTTACTCATTGGTGTTCTTATTTATAGATCTGTGTAGGAGAAAATGTGTTTTACATGCTTTGCATTATTATGTGACAAGGTCCGGAGATCATGAGTAAGCTGGCGGGAGAGTCAGAGAGCAACCTAAGAAAGGCGTTTGAGGAGGCAGAGAAAAACGCTCCAGCCATCATCTTTATTGATGAGCTGGATGCCATCGCTCCCAAGAGAGAGAAGGTAAACAGTAGAGAACAAGAACACAATGCCTGTGTCTGCTGTACACTGTACTGTAACGTGTGTGTGTGTGTGTGTGTGTGTGTGTGTGTGTGTGTGTGTGTGTGTGTGTGTGTGTGTGTGTGTGTGTGTGTGTGTGTGTGTGTGTGTGTGTGTGTGTGTAGACCCATGGTGAAGTGGAGAGGCGTATAGTCTCCCAGCTCCTGACTCTAATGGATGGCCTGAAGCAAAGAGCTCATGTAGTTGTCATGGCAGCCACAAACCGACCAAACAGTGTGGACCCTGCTCTAAGACGCTTTGGTCAGGGGACACACACACACACACACACACACACACACACACACACACACACACACACACACACACACATTATTTTTTTTAAATGGTGATGTCTCTCTCCAGGCAGGTTTGACCGGGAGATTGACATTGGAATCCCTGATTCGACCGGCAGACTGGAGATCATGCAGATCCACACCAAAAACATGAAACTGGCTGGCGACATCGACCTGGAGAGGGTGAGAAAGTGTAGCAGCCCGGGCCCGAAAGAAACATAACTAATAATAATAATATTAATGATCAACTAAATTAATCAAAGCTGAAACAATTAGTTAATTGACAAATCATGCAGCTATTGTGCAACTAAAAGCTGTTCTTCAAGCAAACACACCAAACTTGTAGATAGCGTTTTTTAATTCTGAAGGTTTGCTGCTTTTCTTCATCTTATGTAATGCAGGTTTTCTGTCATTTTATGCAACAAACAATGTTATTGTTATATTAAAATATGTTTGTATATTCCCCATGAATTTGAGAAGATTTTGTGAAATGTTACTGATTTAGAATAACTTTGTTTAACTCTTCACTGAGATAAAAGTGCTGAAAGTGAATATAAAATTTTGAATTTTTTTCTAGTGAATTAAATTAAAGTCAAATTCTTTATTTTCGAGACCTTCCTAATTTTAGAGCATTACAATTACATGAAAGCCACTGTATTTCTGTAACTTTTCAATGATATAATTAGACAGAAAACACTATAATGTAAATTGTGAACCATTTTTGAGAGAATGAAACTACCCTGAGAAAAGGGAAGATGGGAATTGTGACTTGTTCTTAGTAAAGATATGATGATCTGATATATAAATATTCACCTTCAGGTGCCAACCTGGCAATAACCGATTGAATTGAGTTCAGTAAAATTCACTCTCATGTGGGTGGAATTACAGTGTAACAGCACAGGTCTAACAATATCTTCATCAAATGTGTCAGTGTCTAATTTAAGTGTTGAAAAATAAGCTATCAACAAAAATGTAACACCGCCTTCTGATGGCATCAATCCCAATCTTGATATGCATTTGTGCTGTTTAATAAAGTAATATTTACGTTAACGTAATATCTATCTATTAACATATCTCAGATTGCCAAAGAGACCCACGGCCATGTAGGCGCCGATCTGGCTGCTTTGTGCTCAGAAGCTGCTCTGCAAGCCATCCGCAAGAAGATGACCCTCATAGACCTGGAGGACGAATCCATTGATGCTGACCTGCTCAACTCACTGGCTGTCACCATGGATGACTTCCAAGTACACACACACACACACACACACACACACACACACACGCACACACACACGCACACGCACACGCACACGCATGCACGCAAATACATACATACAGACTTTTGCTCTTCCAGACCGTATCTGGGTGTACTAATCCCTCAATGAACACTCGTCATTTGTAACCACACAATAACAGGTAGATGTGAATATATATATATATATATATATATATTATTATTATATATATATATATTCTATATTACATTTTTCTGGGCTTTTCCGCCTTTAATTATGACAGGACAGCTAGGTGAGAAAGGGGAGAGAGAGGGGGGAAGACATGCAGGAAATTGTCACAGGTCAGATTTGAACCCTGGACCTCTACGTCGAGGCATAAACCTCTCAGTATATGTGCGCCTGCTCTACCACTGACCCAACCCGGCCACACGTGAATATTTTTTAATGAATGAATAAACAAAGAGAGATGCATCTCCTTTCCCTAGTCTAGTTCCTAGACAATAATGCAGAGTACGTTTTTCTTCTTTCCCTAACACTCATCATGTCCTCCCTCAGTGGGCGCTGAGTCAGAGCAACCCATCAGCTTTGAGAGAGACTGTTGCAGAGGTGCCTCATGTGAACTGGGAGGATGTCGGCGGACTGGACCAGGTCAAGAGAGAACTGCAAGAGCTCGTTCAGGTGGAAGAAACACTTGCACACTCACACTTACCTAAAAACACAAGCCCCATCAACAATGCCATCCATCTTCATCTGACTCTCCCCAGTACCCTGTCGAGTATCCGGACAAGTTCCTGAAGTTTGGTATGACTCCATCTCGTGGAGTGTTGTTCTACGGCCCTCCGGGCTGTGGGAAAACCCTGCTGGCTAAAGCCATCGCCAACGAGTGCCAAGCAAACTTTATCTCCATTAAAGGACCCGAGATGTTGACCATGTGGTTTGGAGAATCGGAGGCCAATGTCAGAGATGTGTTTGATAAGGTGAGAACAGAGAAAGGAAAGGAAAATTAATAATTGTAGAAGGAACGTAAGAGGATTTGTTTCACACTGTAACCTTGCTGACCTTCTCTGCCTACAGGCCAGACAGGCAGCCCCTTGCATCTTGTTTTTCGACGAGTTAGACTCCATTGCCAAATCTAGAGGAGGCGGAGGTGGGGATGGAAGTGGTGCAGCTGACAGAGTCATCAATCAGATACTCACAGAGATGGACGGCATGTCGGACAAAAAGAATGTCTTTATTATTGGTGCCACGAACAGGTGCATGTGTGATTTTGTATTAATGATTATGGATTGAGAGGTCAGTACACTGGAAGTTGAGATGAGGATCTTTACCTCTGTGTTCATCTCACCTTCATTACTCCTCTTATCACACCAGGCCAGATATCATAGATTCTGCCATCCTGCGGCCGGGCCGTTTGGACCAGCTCATCTACATCCCGCTCCCAGACAAACCATCTCGCACTGCAATCCTAAATGCCAACCTCCGCAAGTCCCCTGTCGCACGGGTTAGTGACACACACACACACACACACACACACACACACACACACACACACACACACACACACACACATGGAGATGAATTTATCTGTACTGTATCTTCCTTATGTCCACAAGAGAGAGAACAGAAAATGGTTGTTTTGTCCCTTTATATTTGTGGTATAATGTATTTAAGTATAACAAGTAATCATTGTAAGGAATGCTCCTATTCTGCCTTTTTTCTCTTTCCTTTTACACCTCATTCTTGTAGGATGTTGATCTGGACTACCTGTCTGACATCACAGATGGTTTCTCTGGAGCTGACCTGACAGAGATCTGCCAGCGGGCTTGTAAAATGGCCATCCGTGAGGCCATCGAGGCCGAGATCAAGGCTGAGCGTCAGAGGCAAACCAGACCAGGCATCCCCATGGTACTGGTGCAGCGCTTCTTGCTTACTTACACCTCAGCGTACTGTCACGGCATAACCACAACCCTGGGAAAACTTGATTCTGTCATTACTCATCTAGGGGCTTCCAGGCCTTGGCCGGCCGTGCATATATGAATCTCCAGGGATAGCAACATTCTAGTAAGGTAAGGTGAAAAGGCCTGCCTGTCCCGGTGCTTCTCTGATCCGTCACCCGGTCAGCCTGCTCTCCCTGCTCATCGGTGCTCCATTGACAGTTCATTTGTAGACATTTAAAGACGTGGACAATAACTTTAACACAAAAGGGGATCTCTGTTGTGGTACTAGGAAACAATCTTTTCCTGAAACCTCTCAGCTGCTCTCAATTGTCCCTCCCTCCTTAAGCCCCACCTACCCGTAAGTACTTACTTACCTTGCATGACAGCCATGCAGAACAGCCAATAGGAAGATAGGGTGCCGTGACAGTGCTATGATGTGTTAAAAAGGAGACTGATAATTGGGTCTCTCTGACACACACACACACACACACACACACACACACACACACACACACACACACACACACACACACACACACACACACACACACACACACACACACACACACACAAACATATGTGCCACTCCTCAAAGCAGTACCAGGCTGTGTGTGCATGGTACAGAAAGAGACTGTGGTAGATAAGAAAGTTCCCTAAAGGGCGGCTCTGGGTTCTGTAACTTTCAGCCTTTGGACTGGGAACACACACACACACACACACACACACACACACACACACACACACACACACACACACACACACACACACACATACACAAACAGTGTATTGTTTCCACATGATATCCTCTTACTGTTTCTCTGCCTGCAGGATGAGGACTTTGATCCAGTCCCAGAGATCAGGAAGGACCACTTTGAAGAGGCGATGCGATTTGCTCGTCGCTCTGTCAGTGACCATGACATCCGCAAATATGAAATGTTTGCGCAAACTCTGCAGCAGAGCCGAGGTTTTGGAAACTTCAGGTACACATATGAAAGTACAACACTTGTGTCACTACACACACTTGATTTCAACAAGGCTTATTCCTTTTCCCCCCACCTATAGGTTCCCCTCTGCTACTGGTACCCGGTCTGGAGGTCAGGGGTCAGGCTCTGGGTCAGAGAGGCCAGGTGTGCACAGAGAGGAAGGCAATGATGATCTCTATCAGTGACAAAATCTTCATATAGTTGAACAGCTGCGCAGCATTTTCCTATTCCACTGCTGTGCTTAGCTTCCTCAGAGGAATGGAAACCGAAGCATACAGGGAGTGGAAATGGCAAGACACAAAGGGAAATGGGGAAATAATAAGTAATAATAATTTTAAGGAATCTTTTTTTAAAGAGTGAAAAAAACATGAATTAAACAAGAAATCAAATGATAAATGTCTGTCTAGCTTTAATTGTTAGAATATTGGATTGTTTTAATGTAAAAATCAATACACTTGTAAGACAGTGGCACTAAGATAAAATGATAAATGTGTCAACCCTAATAACATAATAAAATCTTTGGGTTTTCACACTGTAATCTGTTTGCTCTATGAAAGTGATGTAAGTTGTGTGTATGTGTGAGTTTAAAATGTGGCAAATGAATGTATTTGTATGCCTCTATGATCACTCTTACAATGTTTATTTTGTAATACTGAATGCAGTATTTCTAGTAAAAGCGTAATTTAAGAGTACAGTTTAGAGTCCTATGATACAGTGGGGGGCATTATGGTTTCCATTTAGCTGCTTCTGTTTCAGCGTCCTGGTTATTTGGCATGCTGGCTCATTGTCACACTGTCATGACTTACTGGGACACTTGTATAGAACCGTTGTTAATGTTATAAGAAACACCTGCACTTTCATACTATGATAAGTCCAAATATCTGCTGTGAAAAAGGCCCATTTGATTAAACACACACTGTATGAATGTGCATCATGTTCACAACATATAAACAGATTGGGTGTCATGACTAGATATGGCACAGGCTCCTCTATAATGATTCATCAAAACGAAAGAGTCAGTTCACACAAATCACAATAATAATAATAATAATAATAATAATAATAATAATAATAATAATAATAATTAATAATTATTTCTCCACATACACCTTCTTACATATATTACTTCACATCTTAGTCATCGTGTCTTGGTTTTGTTTGCTAAAGGTATGAGGCACCAATACAATACACCCCAATACAATAAATCTGAATAAAATTTTCAGACTATGAGTATGAAAAATATATATATTTGAGAAATGTAAAAGTAATGCATTTTATGGAAATGTCCATAGTTCTTATTTTTAAACTGTGAAACATTTTCACTTATTCCCCAACGTTTTACATAATCAAAAGCCAATTGACAAACAGTGAACCTAAGGCCTTCATGGCCCCTGAGGGTCTGGGCCATATGTCTATGGTCAAAGAATTTCTAATATACTGTATATTGGTCTGGTCTGGGCACAGATAGCGGAACCTTTGTTACTTGTCTAGAGGGAAGGTGTTCTATTACGTACCTCTCGGCTGTTTATTTCCGTTTAGGGGCGGAAGTGGCATCAGGGGGCTTGTGGAGGTGACCGAATGGCAGACAGCAGAATCATTTTGGAAATATTAAATTAATTCGGAACCGAAACAAATAAATATAATCAATCTTAGCTAGCTGTGTATAAACATCGTCGCTGCCATGGGAGCTCACCTGGGCAGACGGTATGTCACCGAGACGGGCACCGAGCCGGACCCAGCGAGGAATTACGAGTTCGACCCCCAGTTTGGCTTTCCAGAGAGAAAAGAGAGAGGTTTGTCAGCAGTTACCAGCTCCGAGACACCCATCCTGCATCCTGCATGTGTTCATAATAATCTGAAGTGGAACAGATTTCCCTATCAGCCATGCTAGGTTGGCTCGTCAAACGTTAGCCGAGTTAGCTTTGCGCTAATGAGAGTCATAATAAAGCTGGTTAGCTTAACGTTAAGTGGTGTTCAGTGTCAAGTAAGCAGGTGCAGTTTGCCTTGTTCTACCTAACTTTCTTCATGTATTTACCCTTTACTGCTTATTTCGAACATTGTGCCCCAACTTGTGCTGCAAATTGTTGCTACCTCTGGAAGTCGGTGTCACTTAGACAATGTCACCATTTCAAATCAAAGAATGGACCATCTACAATCATTGTGGTACATGGAAAAGCATGTGGCACTGATGCATTGTCTAATATTCGTATAGAAAAGTTAGAACAACTAGACAATTCTTAGATTAGTATGTACTATCATAAATTAGGTCTGCACGATATGAGGAAAGTATCTAAATGCGATTATTTTGACTGATATTGCGATTGCGATACGATTCACGATATTGAAGGGAATGATCATGTTTGTATCATTATTCTCATTTCCATTGACTAATATCGAATCGTAATTAAGCCAGTACATGAAAGATGACCATACACATTTGTATCCCTTTGCCAGAGATGGTAGCAAGCCAGGAGCAGATGAACCTGGCCCAGCTGCCTTTGGAGCAGAGGGACTACTGTGCCCAGTACCTCCTGAAGCTCATGAAGTGCAAGAGGGACAACTGGCCCAACTTCCTGGCCTGCAAGCATGAGAGACACGACTGGGACTACTGCGAACACCAGGAGTAAGTGTTTACAGAAGAGTTCAAGTTAAGACTGACTTGAATGGTTGTGTTTAGTTCTTTTTTGTAGGATAGACTCTTGTAGACTGTGATGCTTTCAGCAGCCCCATTTCATTGGTTTAACTTAGGGCTGGGCAATATACCGATATTATATCGATGTATTAGGCTAGATATCATATTACATTTTTGAATATCGTAATATCGCAAGTGTTGTCTTATCCTGGTTTTAAAGGCTGCTTTACAGTAATGTAATTTCCTGAACTTACCTGACAGTTCTATAATTTGCCTTTATCCACTTAGTCATTGTATCCACGCTATTGATGATTATATATCAAAAATGTATATGTTTTTGTGAAAGCAATAATAGTCAACCATACAATATCACTGCAGTATCGATGTATTTGGTTAAATATTGTGGTATTGGATTTTGTTCATATTGCCCAGCTCTAGTTTAACTTGATGGGTTCACCATTAAAACTGGGTAACGTGCAGTACCATCAGACATGTAAGCAGATCTAACCCATACACACTATTCATATTTAGTTCATTTATTTTTCACAACTATGAAAAGTAAAGTTAAAATGTAATCTAGTGACCAGCGGAAGCTCAGAAAACCTAAGTCAATTAAACTGGCTGGTTGATTGAGCTATATATATATATCAATCAAATACATAAATAAATAAATCTCACAAGGCCCAGTTAATAGTTGTCCTGGACATTTTTATCATGTCACACAACACAGTTTTCCTCAACAGATGGAGCTGTCCAGTTGTTGTGGAATTGTAGATTTTTAAATTTCTACTTTTGTCAGGATTTTAAGGACTTCTCATCTATGTTGGTTTGAGAGATTGTGTAAACTAAGTATGCCAGGTATTTTTTGGGGAAAATTAAGAGTCCACACAAACAAACCTTGATGTTTCTAATAACAGGGCGGAGTTTCCTAAAAACGTATCTCAAAAATTGAATCCATGTTAATTTGTAACAGCACAAGAGATCTTCAATTTCAGATTAGACGATTAAACTTTCTTCTTGTGATAATATGCAACCACCTTGTCCTTAACTATATACCCGGTGTTTTTCTGCCTCCAGCTATGTGATGCGTATGAAGGAGTATGAGAGAGAGAGGAGGCTCCAGCTGAGGAAGAAGAGAGTCGAGGCTCAGGCTGAAGCTGCATGATCACTGCATCCTCTAATGCGTCTTCTTCTCTGTATATATATATGTGCCGCAGTTCACAATAAACAATATTGTTTAAGCTCTACAACCCTCTGTCTTATTGTCAAAACATACAGTCATCCTCTGGATGACGTCACCAAAACATTAGTGTGATCTTAAGTTCAACAGAGTGGCCATTTAGATAGCACTTCAGGACAGCTCTTCCTATATGGACATTTGGCAGAAGATGTTTTTTCCCGCTACAAATTTCATCCACCATTTCTATGTATATTTTGTTAAATATACAGTGTTTAGATGAGTCTGACATTTTATTTGCCAAATTCTTGCAGGTGTGATTTCCCCGTATTTTGAATGTGTAGTTGAAACCAAATTAAGTTGACCCAATTGAGCATGTAAAATTAGTCTGTTTTGCCAATTGGTGACACTAGCGTCTGCACAATACATTCTTGTACAAAGCTCCAATATTCCTGGGCTGGAGTGATGGTGAGTGACACTTGTAATACATAACAGAGCAACGCAAAAATACACTTTGGTTAACTTTTTTTTATAAATTACTTCGGGCATCTACAAAATGACATTCTCATGATTTCAAATTTAGATGAATTGATATAAAAACTAAACTTAACATTTTACTGAATCTCACCAGATGTAAATTCAGCCTAAAAACAAAAGTACAGTATTGGATGACAGAGTGGTTGGACATGTTAACAGTATGTATGTACAGTATGTCATTGAACATACACAGGGTAGTTTGAAGGTGAATAACTGCTCTGGGAGCTCAAACACGTCGATTAACCAATCAAAATGGGTTTGTGGGCAATTAAAAACAAGCGTAGAGTTTCACATTTGCACTCAATATCACAGGGATGGCAGAAGGGAAGCAAAAGAAAATTTGGTTGGGGGGGGAGGGGAAGGAGGAAAAGGGTACAAGGTTAGATTCTTTCAGTCAGTAGTCTACTAAGTTCCAGTGGAGATTTTGGAGGGTGGAAAAGGGGAGAACACACTCAGTTTAGGAGGGTGTGTATTTGACTCCTACAAGCACGGAGAGCGGTCAAGTAGTCCTCTACAGGATAAAGGGCAGGATGGGTGAGCGGACAGGAGGGTAGTCACGGAACTCCTTCAGGTAGCTGCGGTGCTTCCCCTTGGCCCACACAGTCATCTGCATGAAGCCCACCAAGGTGAAGAAGGCCACCGGCAGACACTGGGTCATCAGCGTGAAGCCAAGCCAGGAGCCCAGCTGCAAGAGGTAGAGGAGGGACGTTACACACAGACTCAGACCACAAGAGGGCAGCAGCCGCAAGTTTAACTAAAAACAAAAAAAATAACTTTCAGTCTTTTTAAACAAACAAAAAAAGGTAAAGTACAATGATACAACAGCTACATGGGACAATGTAATCAGGTGGACTAATTTCACCAAAGATTAAAACTTCCAGCTGTGCAATAAATGTGTATTCTTTTTAAGTTAACTTTACAATTCTCCGCTTTATTTCCAAGAAATCAATGCCACGTTCATGCAGAGAAAACTCTTATCAGCCATCACTTGATGCATAAGACATGTGACCTCATAGGTGTAGTTGGGACAGGAGACCAGCAGGAAGATCCAGGTGAAGGGGTTCTTGGTTGGATAGGGGATCTTTCTGGTCTTAGAGCCTGGATGAAGATAGCAAAAGAAAGGGGATGTCAAAGAAAGTTTGTTTTTGTTTTGAAATCCATCTATTCATTCCTTTGGCCCGATAAAAAGTACATACTGATGAATGATAGTTTTCTAAATTGAACTTAAATATTATGAAAACCAATGTTCTCAATTATCTTCTTACTATGAGCGATTGGGTACTATATAAACACAAAGTATGAGCAGTTTTGGTTATTTCACATGAGAGATTTCTGTCTGTGTTGCTTTGCCTGTGCTCTTCTCACTGGTGTGTGTGTGTGTGTGTGTGTTACCAGCTGTTAAATAAACCACGTCTATGGAGTATGTGAGCTAAATTTACAACTAATCACCATCATGAATGGAAAACAGGGCTATTATCTGTGTGTGTGTGTGTGTGTGTGTGTGTGTGTGTGTGTGTGTGTGTGTGTGTACACATGTCCCTCCACGTATTTATTGTGGTGTTATTTAAAGGTCGAGCCCAATGCCACTATCGGAGAGATCAAGTCTATGTTCCACAAGAGCCGTGAGTGCCATCTCTCTAAAGCGTGTGTGTATGTGTGTCAGATGTGGAGGTGTTGCAGGTGTGTATACCTGGTGGACGGAGGTTCCGAAGAGCAATGTGGATGGAAAAGTTGCCGATCTGACAGAACTGAGAAAAAAGTGATTCAATAGAGTGTGTAGAGCAAAAGGAAATACACATTTTTAAGTCTGGGTGTGCCTCTTGTTTCATACTTCTGAGGTGACAAAGATAAAAAACTAATGGAAAAACTACAATTTAAATGATGTTTTTTTTAATTTATTAGTCAAATAATGAAAGATAGTTTACAGAACTAAGTGTTGAGGACAGAAAGATTCTCACCAAGAATATGATGAGAGCCAGTCTGATTTGTTGCTCCCCGTAGACTGCAACAAGACACAATTAACAAGAGTAAAAATGAAAAAAGAGTTACAATGAAACGTTGGTATATGTGAGAGTTTGGTGCATGCATACTCACTGGGTGGTGTGTACAGTGGGTGGTTGATGTAATAGGCCATCCATGCTGCAAAGCCCCAGTAGTAGGTACAGTTCTGAATGAAACAGGAACATTGTCACTTACAGGCACTTTTTTTTTTTTTTTTTTTTTTTTAAATCGCAAAACCTACATTACACCTTTGCCCATATTAATGTAAGGCAGGCTATGACAGAGCTTGAGTGATAGAATGCATCTCACCTTGAAGATGTTGCGTAACGGCATTGTTCCATGAGAGAAGCGATGGACAAACAGCGTCTCCATCAGCCTCTTAAAGAAGTGGAAAGAGTGACACATACAGGCGAGACTGAAAAGAAAAGCACAAACACACGTGTTAGCTCAACAAGTTATTAAAAAGAAGATGGAGATACATGGCAGTTTTATCATCTCTGTCCAGATAGGATTTAAGAGCCACTGCCACATTGATATGGAAAGAGCATGGCTTAAAGGAATAGTTATGGGGAAATCTGCTTATTCACTTACTTCTTATCAAGTGATTTTAGTTTGTAATCCTGGACATTTTTATTTTATTTAAAGGTCCAATGTGTGGGAATTTCTCCCATCTAGTGTTGAGATCATATATTGCAATCAACGTTCTCGTGCCATGCGGTTCAAAGTACGTATTACAGCTACGGTAGCCTTAAGGCTTTATTCTGATGACGCCGGTCTCTTGCTCTTTCCAATATCCTTTTTCTTTTTCTGGGCTAAGAAGAAGACTCCTGTTCCTGAAATTTGGATTTTGAATACGTGTGGTCCTCCAGGTTTCCTTCTTCAAACTCGCCGGGGCCGGGAAGCGACGATACCCGTTAGCAGCACCTGTGAGGTCATCATGCGACAGCGAAAACGCGAAAGGCGGAGCAGTATATCCTGTATGTCCCTTACCGGCTTGATGGTGGTGGTAAATATTCATGAAAACGGACAAGTTTGTGAACAGGCAAAACACAATTTTGATAATGAACAATTAAAAACGTTACACATCTAGTGGAGCTTTATCCTTTCTTGTTCCTAGCTAAAGACACATTTCTAGAGCATTTTGGAACAAATCCTTGCCTAGTCCCCCTGTGTAAGGTGACACTTTGTGATTATGGACCATTCATTAATCCCCATTTCCATCAAACACTTTCGCTATAGTACCTTTAGAACCGTAGGTAACCCGTACGGAAAACACTAGATCTGCTTTGCGTTTCCACCTGCAGACAGTACTCCTAAATGTATGCAAGGTTGTTATCAGATGCCATGTGCTGAGAAACCTTTTATTCCTCACTGTTCCATCCAGCTCTCGCTGTATTTCCTCTTCACCGACAATGCAGAGGAACGTCTGCACCAATCGCGGACTGAAGTGTTTCTAGCTTCCCCTTTTAGTATCGGATCAGTGTGCTAGAAATAACTGTTCTAATGTGTAAAAAGCCGAACTGAACTGAACCGGACTGCTTGGTAGAAACGGGGCTTTGCACCATCCTAGTTTCTGAAGCGCTGCAAATAGGAATGGCACAAGTTAACTCTATCAAATGCTTTTCCACAGTGTCTAATTTTATTAATTGACAGCTGCATTACTTGTTGGTGAATAAATGCATTCCTTTAATAAATCCGCTGGTCTGGATGTATGGAAGCTAGAGTCTTGCTAATAGTTTAATGTCTGTTGATTAGGATTGGTGTCTCCACTGGGTTTTAACAAACAATGAGTTTGGAGGTGAGACTGGATTTGGCCTATATTCTATTGAACAGTGGTGATATGATTGACCAGAAGGGAAGACATCCAGTCCCAGAGCATTGTTGCTGTTGTTGTCGTCTTGTTGTTACTTCATATTCTACCTACAGACACAACACTGGTATCGATCTTTTTCAATCCAACTCTCAGCAAGAAAGCAAATAAGCGTATTTCCCACTATTCCTTAAAGTTGAGACAACTTAAGGAGGACACAATTGCTCTCTGGGGGACGAGACGACTCTACCCAACTACTGTGTATAAAGTTTGTGAAGGTGTGTTGGAGACACTCACTGTACGACCCAGTGTTTACTGGTGGTAAAGTCATATTTGGGTGCGTAGATGAAGGGAACTCTGAAGTAGAACATCAGATAGAGGACCAGAGGACCGGTGTACTCCGTCAGAAAGACCTGAAAAAGGTAAGCAGGATGGGATAAGTCAGAGCCTTGGTAGTCTGGTTCAACGGCTGTACATTGCTGGGATAAAGCCTGACATTTGGCGGGTCTCCCACTTGCCGGATGGTCCCCCCTTCTCACAATCTCTGCTATCGGGCCTTAGTGCCGCCCAGGAAAGTTGTGACTGGTTCAAAGTAATACAAACAAGCCAGAGCTTCTTTTTTTTCTTCCTATCCCAGAATAGATAGGAGAGGAGAGGTCTGGCAGTGTGAGACTAAATATACTGGTTTGTTGTTGTGTTAGAAAGATAAATATATAATATTCCTTCTCCTTGTTCATTCTCTCCCCTACCTGCCTCTCCCAGAAGAGCCAGTACACCCCCCCCCCCACCACACACACACACACACACACACACACACACACACACACACACACATACGTGTTTTGCTATATTTGTGAGGACCATGACCCTAACCATAGTTGTGAGGACCCCCCTTTCTGCTCACACTAGGAGGATGAAAAAAATAGTTTGACCATTAGATGGGAGTAGAGAGCCAGAATATGACTTCAAATGTTTAAACACACGATGGTCACACAACTGGTGGAGATGGTGGGGTGTTGTGAGGACCGGACGGTTGCTAGGCAGATTTCACACGATGGTCACACAACTGGTGAAGTTGGTGGGTGTTGTGAGGACCGGCAGCAGTTTTGATTAGTTATATGAGCTGAAACTATTAGACCAAAGTTGTTTTGCTATATTTAACTCACTGAAGCTTATTAAACCCTTATTGTGTGGTAATACTATTCCTTGTATATTTATGAACTTTATTTTTTCCTTAACTTGTAATGTCTTAAGCTGCTGTCAACACTAGAGCAGTGTTGGAAGTAGCTATCTACCTCATCTGATCATTTCAAAACAAATTTAAAATACAAATTTTAGTATGCAATGATCATCAGCATATGGCAAATTATTTTAATGATTATGTTATGATTTGATAAACTCATAGCAAGACATATTCATAACCCCCATATATTTTGGCCCACAATAAGAATAGCTGACCCAGAAAATATTGTCCATGTATTTTTCCGGTCTTGCTTTGATTACTGTAATGGTATGTACTTGGTTCTGATCTTGATCCAGCATTGATAGGACTGCACACATACTAGACCCTGTCAACTGGATGAGTTAGTTCGACTCAAACAAATTAACCTTATTATGATATTTTTTCAAATGATTTACATTGATGACCGATGCCACAGCCAAGGTCAATTAATTTTTTTTTTAATTATAGCAGTTGAATGAACTACCCATTTTCAAATGAAGTATTATAAGCCTTATTGGATCATGTAGTAAATCATCCATCATGACTTTCACCTCAGCTAAGTGAAATCTCTGACCTCCATCACAACACAAACTCCAAAATAATAAATCAGCAGGTAATTTATTCTGCAAAAGCAAATTTTGGGATTTACAAAAGCACACTGTAACAAGCCGGGTAAGAAATTGTAACAGAGCACTGACGCCTACTTGAACATCAAATGCAAGGATTTTAAAATCCCTTTCAGAGGCCTGAACTACGAAGCAAGATTATCACGCCCTAGATCTCTTTTAGTTATCCAGCTTCATCTAACCTAACAACTGTGGTCCCGCATAACCTGTATCATGACACTGGTTATCAACTAGTTCAGTCAACCCAGGGTTTCCCAATCTAGAGACGCGCACGTTCACATAAAAGAGGCGGTGTTTGCACTTCATGATCAAATTGCAAACATCTACCAGAGCCGCATATTTTACATAAGAAGAGCAAACTATCATTCTACATAAATATGAAGAACACAGACATGGTTTGCAAACAAAAAGCCATCCAGTCGCTGCTTCCTAAAACAGGAAGAATAGCTTGCAAAAAAGCCACCGCTGTAAATGCGTGAATTAAGGCTAATCAATATAACTTCCCCATCAGTCAGGCACAAGATCTGACCATAATTACACTTATCCTTTCCATAAACTGTCGTTGCTTTAGTCTATTTCAGTTGCAACCCTGGCAGTAGGAAGCAATCATGGGAGCAAATAAAAAAATATGAAAACATAATTCAAACCGATGCATGCACTAGCAACACATGGCTCAATAAGTTTACAAAGATACGCAGGCCTAATTCCCTCCACTGAAAATCTATACCTTTCATAAAAATATCCATCAGAGAATGTTAACGGGGTCTCTAAATGTTTTAAATTTCAAGAGCTCTCCGCGCACCAAGCTTTTTCTTTTTTCTTCTTTTTACTCACTGATCTCCACCCATTCAGTCAATGGATCTTCTAAGAATGGTGACACCGTTATCAATGGAGTATTGATTGGTCGGTAGGCAGTGCTTTTACACCGGTTGATCTCTAATCTCCAACATAACCTGCTCCCAACCAGGTTATGCGTTCAGCATGAGATAACATGGCGAATGAACCCGATAACAAGTGCTCCACCTTCGTGATACAGAAAATCCTCGGTTGAACTTGAACTTAGCTCGCTAATGCCAAATCCTGCTTCGTAGTACAAGTCTCTGGTCTCATTAAACACTGCTGAATTTCAGCTTCAACAAAACAAGTCAGGAGACATACCTGAGCCAATCTTGTTCCTACCACAAGGAGAAATAACAAATTTGGCTTATTGAAATCCTGGTGCAATACATAATGTTTACTTGAACTTAGCATAATTGAGTTATGAACATTTTCACACTAGACACTGACTATTTAACTGCTCACATCTGTATACAGCACTTGAACTTGTGGCTGTGTGCAAAAAATGATGCAGATGAAGAACAAACATGCTATCTTAACTGCAAGATACCTTCTTTTTTCTGGTTTCAATGGTATTATGAACATGATTCTTTATATCTCTCCAGTGTCTGCTCTGAAGTGCTGGTTCTGCATCTATGCACTCCATGCACTTGTCCTTACCAGGAACTTTCAAAGTTATGCAATTTTCAAGTTGCTGCCAAACTGCTTTTTTTTTCCAAATCACTCCAGGGCCTTCTTTGAGTTTTCATCTGGACAGTAGAACCTAAAATACAGTAAAACACAGAAAGACACATTTTTCCACCAAATTCAAGAAATCATAGACTGAACTAAGACTGCAAGTAATCATTTGCAGGCCTGCCTGTATGTAAATAAGTATAGGTTGAAAGTAACTGACTAGTTCAAGTGAGCAAGTCTGTCAGTAGGCAGGTAGAAGTAGATGTGATTTTGTTTGCTAATGTCAATCAAACCACTATGTATGCATGTTGCCTTCACTGTTCTTCTGCATTACATTATCTTATATGTGCAATAAACTACATTTAAATTGAAGAAAAAGGTAAAACTAGTAGTAATAAAGAAGTAGCATACGCAGTAGTATCAGTGGAAGCAGTAGTAGTAATTTTTTGGGATCTCATCTGACTCGTATCAGTTGTCAAGGTGGTTCTATATTGGCTACAAACAAACTTACCATTTCTCTCAGCCTTGGATGACCTCTTGACTTTAGCCTTTGTGTGTGTGGCAGGTCCTTCTAGGTGAAGAGAAGAGAAACCCCATGTTATATACACAGACTGAGTCATAACCTACTACAAACTAGGTAACCTTTTACACAAATGCAATTAATAACATATTTTTGTGGTAGGAACATATCCCCACTTTCCATACTGTACAACCAAAGTCGAATGTATAGCCGAGCTGCTGAATTTGATTGTACAGGGGTATGTAATGAAGTGTAAATTAGGGCTGAACTGGACCCAAATATTCAATCTTTGGTACGCTATTCAGGTTATTTTAGCAAGACTAAGGAGGTAAACATAATGCTCCAGTTTACATCAAAGGTAAAACAAAATGAAGCCCTCAGCTGTGTGGGAGCACTTTAAACTGAGAGATGACAATGGCAGTGTGGCAGTCATGGCATTTATTACCTTTGCAATTTCTTAATTTCATTAGCCTACAGATCAAAACTGTTAATCAGTAAACGGTAGGCTACAACAAACAAAAACATAATGAACACATTTATATAATCATATTAGGCCTGTTGTAAAATAAGAACATTTAGTTGCTATAATAAAAGTTAAAAGTGAATGTTGCATAATAAAGTGTTGTAGTTTGGCTTAGCGCTCATCCCGTCTGATCTCCCTGGACCCCTGTCCGGCTAAACTATTCACGTATACAGCTCTGTATCTGCTCGGCTCAGCCTCTTGTAGCCTACTCTGGACTCTACAGTTTCCCCCCTGCTCTGCACAGCAGGAAACAACCAGGTTCTGCATCTAGTATTCCAGTCTGCCTCGCTCTTCTCTGGCTCAATAGCCAATCCCTTCAACCCTGCAATAAATATTCCGTTTTTTTCTAACTCCAGTGTCCTCCCTCACTTAGGGCGTCCTCACACTAGGTGATCTGTTCTGTGCCCAAGCATGTTTTAACCCCAAAGTCTGGTTCGTTTGACCAGTGTGATCACTCCATGCTGTGCCCGGTACATTAAACTGTACCCGGGCCCGCTTGAAGAGGTGGGCTCGGGCACAGTTAGGTTGGACTCTGGCATGGAACTCGGACATAATCTCCACTTTGCCGTTCGAGAGTGCTTTTTTCCTTTTCAAAAGAGTGACATAAACAATAGAATAATTTGATACATACCAGCACATTTTCTTGCTCTCTTTCTTTCCATTATCTGTGAAACAAACAATTGTTTTTAAGCAAGATCATCACTATGGAATTAAATAGGTATATGTTTATTTATGTAAATGGCAGTGCTAGGGTTATAACTAATAACCCTAACATGACAGCCACAGAATTGCAGTAACTATTGCTAGTGTCACTTACACAATTAAAGTGACTGGTTTAAATTAGTTCCATCCAGGATAT
The DNA here is from genome assembly GCA_023631565.1 of Gymnocephalus cernua. Lineage (NCBI taxonomy): Eukaryota > Metazoa > Chordata > Actinopteri > Perciformes > Percidae > Gymnocephalus > Gymnocephalus cernua. Next base: position 30,632,283 of record CM042427.1, on the reverse strand, counting down.
TTTGGCTAATTCCTCCTACATATACTCAACAAAAAAGAAACGTCCTCACTTTCAATTGCTTTCATTTTTAGCAAAACAGCATGCATAAAGATTTGTATGAACACAAAAATATTCAACTACTAAGACATAAACTGAACAAAGTTCCACACACATGTTACTAACAGAAATGGAAAAAAATGTGTCTCTGAACAAAGGAGGTCAAAATCCAGCTGCATTAGTGAGGGTTAGGGCCATGCACCCCAGAAATGTCCAGGAACTTGCAGGTGCCTTAGTAGAAGAGTGGGGTAACATCTCACAGCAGAACTGGCAGATATGGTGCAGTCCATGATGAGGAGATGCACTGCAGTACTTTTCCCATTTCTGTTAGTCACATGTGGGTGAAACTTTGTTCAGTTTATGTCTTAGTAGTTGAATATTTTTATGTTCAAACTAATTTTTATGCATGTCAAGTTTACTGAAAATTAAAGCAGTTGAAAATAAGAGGATGTTTCATTTCTCCTGAGTTTATAAGCCTAAAACAAAAATTGAAATGCTAAAAACTCAGTTCAACCTGACGTCTACATATTCTACACCTACCAGATAACTTTCCAGTAACTTAGACTGACACATGCTGCTCCGTTACAAACCACATTCACTCAAAGCTTAAACTGACATCTCACTGATCCAACTAATTACAGGGTTCATACAGATAGGGACAAGTCAAATTCAATACGTACTTTCTCAAGCGCTCATATAATTTTAAGGATGAAATGCACCGTTGGTCAGACAACACAAGCAGCTTGAGTCAGTTTTCTTACAATTTACAGACCAAATTATTAATTGTCTGATGACGTAATGATGGCAATCTTTTGTTACACCTCTAATATGATAAATGTTAGTATTAGATTCTTGATTAAATTAATTGATTAGTCTGTATGGTGACAGAAATCAGCTAAAATGTCCGAAGTGACGTGTTTAAATGTCCTGTGTGTGTGTGTGTTAGAGCTTAGATCAGGCCAAAATAAATCAAGCCAATCAATTATGAACCCAAGCCCGATTTAAACCTGACAATGTTTTAATATGTGGGCCGTTATAACTGACGTTCTCAACTACAATTCAGAGTTGTTTGAACTACAGAAATCATTAATTAATACTGTCCTTCACCACTGTCTGCATGCCGACGCACTGGCCGACAACAGTGCTGCAGATGGGGGAGACAGATGTAGCCAGTTTACCTCTCACTGCAGGACATGCACCCAGAGCTACGGGAGAAGCTGGATAGGCATAGCTTTCTCCCCACCGAATTAGGCTACTGTAATAAAGTAATGATTAAAAAACAGAAATGTTCGATCAAGGGCCCTACCCAACCCGAGGATAGCGGTGGAAAACATCGGCCGTGCCAGGCTCAGACCAGGCTCGGCAGAGAATCTAAACTCTAGCTGTGTGACCAACAGTGCAAAACACAAAACAATCTGTTTTTGATATCAAAACAGAAAAAATATAAAATCCACAAACTGTAGAAGCTAGAATCTGCTGACGTTTGGCATTTATGCTTGAAAAGCTTGATAGTTGGAAAATCATTCCCCTACCCCCAAAAAACACTTTTCATTCTGTTCTCCTCTTAACTTAATTCAAGTAATAACTCAGCCTAGTTTTAATGAAATAAAAAATGTCTTACCTGGGTTAATAATCTGTTGCTTTCCTACTGTTTTCGCCTCTTCAAATGTGCACCTGCTCCCTGAGTCTGCAGCCTCCGAAAAAAAAACACCTCCGTCATGTTTCTGACGATGCATTTAATTCCACTGGGAAAGTGCACAACTGTAGGCTACTCCATGTTGTAAGGACATTTTACAAAATATTTCAACTCAAAATAGAGTCAACAATGACAACAAAATTAGTTTTTACTACAACATAACGTAGCTTCACCAGTTCTCCATTTTAGTATGAAATTATGTATCTTCAGTCAGGGACAGTGAAGACACGAATTCCCATCTCCCTTGAATGCAGCATTAGCAGCAAAAAAGTTAGCAGTGCAGGTGTTTAATTGGTCTTCCCTCCCCCTCCCTGTGGCCTCTTTGATGTGCTCCTCGGCTGCCCTGGCTCTGACCTTTAAGACACACACAGGCTGCAGAACTTGGATTCAGTTTGAGCAATATCTCAACACACCTTTACACTTTATTTAATGCTGTTTTTTGCCTTGCATTCATTTTTAATTGAGGTTATAACCTTTTATATTCTATTTTATATCAGTATGTCACAATATTTGTACAAAATTATATTTAACATAAATGCATGTAAGGTAAATTTAGATAATATTTAAGACGCTCTCATACAGTGGTTTTACTATTTTGATATCACTTTATTGCTGGACTATCTCACATCAGAAAACAAGACCTGAGGTTCAAGTTTATTTGAAGAAAGTTTGGTGCTGTAGGTCGTGATTTAAAGATCATATTCTCGGTTTTGATCACTTTTCAGAGGTGGAGATTGAAACCCTGATATCTCAGGTTGATTTGCACTAATGTGTGTACTATTTGACAGACTGAAAACTGGTATTAAAGGCTGTAGAAAGAATACGGCATGGAAAGAGATCACTGATGTGGTCAACAGTATTGCTGTAGTAAATCGTACTCCAGCTGAAGTTGATTTAATTTATACATCCTTGATGTATGCTATAATCCTAATAGTAATATACAGGCTTATATTGCAATCTCTTAGGCCTACATGCTGTACCTATATTTAAATAAGCACACCGTAGTGGAGTTTATGCAGTGTCTTTTATTTTACTTGTGTTTTTTTATAAGTCAGAGCAACAGTTGTGAGGGAGAGCCATGTCCTTAGCCCCCTGTGCTGGACCACCACCCTGACCCTGTCTCCTGACAGCAGAGAGGCTGAAAAACAAGCCAACATAACTTGGTCAACGGCAGAAATAAATTTTCACTTGTGACCATTAACCTTTAAAAGAGAAACAAAAACCTAAAGAATAAATAAAAATGTGCATCATCATATGTTTCCTGTTTGCCATTGCCAAACATAACATTATACCTTTAAAAAGCGATGAATAATATCCTGTCTCCTTTGTATTGCCCCAGTTGGGGCTATGCTGGACACTGCTCTCTGGGCATCACGTCATCTGGCTCCGTCACTACATCTATGGCACCCTGATTTCCTGCACAATGTTGTGCAGAACCCCACAGGCTAAAAATATGTTGCAGACATTTTTCTGCTGTGTATAGTACTGTTAGCTTCAACTGATCCTGTAGTTTCTGCAACTCCCTGTTTAACTTAGCTTTGGCAGCCCTCCTTTTTCTTCTCCCAAGATCACATTGCCTGAAAGAAACATATGTTTGTGTAAATATTTTGTCACTTAACCATTTCAACAGCAGTAAAATAGACATTGCCAGCCATGAACTACAACAACATAAATTCGTCATTATTGATTTCTCAGTAGTAACTTATTTGAGGGTAGTTACCTATTAATTAATAGATACATATGTAGTAAGTAGCAACACATGGTGCATGGAGTGATACTTGACAGTCATAGAAAACATTGATAGCTACAATACTGTTTCATTGGCAAAAATGCATATTTTTTAGATATCAGTGAGTACACTAAAGGAGGTATAACAAATAGCTCTAACATCTACCTTAAGTGGTGTTCACATGACAGTAAATATTGGGGTCAATGTCTCTGTAATGCATACTTTCAGGATCAGTTGGCATCTTTAGCCTTATTTGCACAGTATTTGATTTAAAGATGACGTGAATCTGAAATTGCACAAGGCTGTTCTGTAATTATATGTAGTCTGTGGATTTGGACCATAATTATTTACTATATAAGTGCTCTTAAAAACATACATGTGTACAGACAAGGCTCGCAGCAGCAGCAGACACGTTTCTGGTGTGAAAAGATAGAAAAATCCACACAGCTGACGCGCAACAGAAATCCCATGCTCACACGATGCAGCCAGCGTGTAAACGGCCTGATGCTTTACATACATAAGAATGAATGAAAAGCTTGTAGTATGTATGTCTAAGGCCGGCAACGGACTAGATGTGTGGCGTGAGCGTGGCGTTTCTGTTGCGTGTCAGCTGCGTGGCAGCTTTATGGATTTTTCTGTCTTACACACCAGAAACGTGTCTGACGCTGTGCTGCTGCTGCTGTAAACATGCATGTTTCCCACTGATTTACTGCACTCAACCAGTATACTTCATGTTAAACATTTATATCCGCATTTATGTCAAAACCTAGAGACTTTCAAACATCAACATGTCATTTATTAAATGTATTTGTGTCAAAATGACGTATAAACATATTTTCCTATTCTATTTTTCCTGGAAACACTTCCGACACTTCTGAAAAATAGGCGTTGGTTCTATTTCTAGCAGGCACGCATTTTCGGTGTGGCTCAAGCCACGTGTGAGACGTGCATGTCACACAGGCAGTTTGCAAGCTCTAACCTGTTAACATGGGAGCCGAAATAAAAATGGACATGCCACGCAGCTGACTTGCTCATGCAACACATCCAGTCTGTCGCCGGCCTAACCCATGTTTCATCCTTTTAATTTAAATGTTATATATTTCTCTGTTCACTGTCTATCAATGTATTTTCACTTTTCAACTTATTGGAACTTGAAGATTTTGTCTCCTTTTTAATTTCTCCATAGTTAACACATGCTGATCCTCTGTGTTTTAGGTTTGAGTTGTGAATTACTGATGTTGTAAATTGCTTATCTTATAAATTGCTGTTGATGATTAGTATGCACCAACAACACATGATATTAATTTGTACTTAGTGTTCTTTATTTCCTCAGTCTTTTCCTGCCTCATGCTCCTCTCAGCTTTGAGCTGCATCTCCACTTTGCATGTGGGGGAAGGGCAGGTTACCTACAGGTCAACTCCTCTCTGCTGTGGCACAGAGTGGGGGCGGCCCCTCCCCCTGATGGGCCATTAATTGAGTGGCAGCTAAAGCAGGGAGAGAACCTTACAATATGCACCTCTGACTCTCAGGCCTGTTTTACAGGCTGCAAGGTTGGAAATCCCACAAGTTTCACAACTATCACTGCAAAATAATAAATTTAACATTTAAGTTTCGCTCTTAAAAGTAAAGTTTAACCTTGTATATTATTGCATGTATATCAGTGGTTGAAGAAGTACTCAGACTTCAAAATTGTCCTTAAGTAGAATACATGAGTACATGTATTGTTATTTTCCATCACTGAACACAGGGGCCAAACCATAGAAACCATCTTTCAATATTAAACTGTCCAGTTCAGTGGTACAGCTTAAAAATGATGAAAGGTTAGGCTGGCTACAGACTGGATGCATCGCGTGAGCATGTCAGCTGTGTGGCGGGTCCGTTTTTATTTTGGCTCCCATGTTAACAGGTTAGAGCTTGCAAACTGCCTGCGTGACATGCATGTCTCACGCACAGCTTGAGCTGCGCAGAAAATGCATGCCTGCTAGAAATAAAACCAACGCCTATTTTTCACAGGACATGCAAGCGTGTTGGAAGCATTTCCAGGCAAAATAGATTTTGACAAAAATACATGTTAATAAATGACATGTTGATGTTTGAAAGTCTCTAGGTTAGGACATAAATGCAGATATAAATTTAAAATAAAAATAAAAAAATATTGATTTTCAAATGTTGCACCTGTCAATACTGGAGCATATTTTGTCGTCAGTGCTGCCAACATTGTCTTTGCTGTAATCAAATCAGTATGTTTAACACGAAGTATACTGCTTGAGTGCAGTAAATCAATGGGAAACAGACATGTGTACAGCAGCAGCGCAGTCAGACACGTTTCTGGTGTGTAAGACAGTAAAATCCATGTAGCTGTCACACAGCCTACACGCAACAGAAATGGGACGCTCACGCCATGCAGCCAGTCTGCCGCCGGCCTTGGTGAAACTGATGGTTTACATACATAAGGCCGGAGACAGACTGGATGCGTTGTGTGAGCGTGGCATTTCTGTTGCGTGTCAGCTGAGTGGATTTTTTGTCTTACACACCAGACATGTGTCTGACGCGGTGCTGCTGCTGTACACGTCTGTTTCCCATTGATTTACTGCACTGAAGCAGTAGTACACTTCATGTTAAACATAAATATCTACTGATTTGATTACAGCAAAGACGTCGGCAGTGTTGATGGCAAAATATGATACAGTAGCTTATAAATATTTTTTTATTTTACATTTATATCTGCATTTATGTCAAAACCTAGAGACTTTCAAACATCAAAATATCATTTATTAATATGTATTTGTGTCAAAATTACATATAAGCATCTTTTACTGTACTATTTTGCCTGGAAACACTTCCAACACGCTTGTGTGTCGCGTGAAAAATAGCCGTCGGTTCTATTTCTAGCAGGCAAGCTTTTTCAGTGAGTGAGATGTGCGTGTCACACAGACAGTTTGCACGCTCTAACCTGTTAACATGGGACACGCCACGCAGCTGACACGCTCACGCCACGCATCCAGTCTGTGGCCGGCCTAAGAATGAACGAACAGCTCGTAGTTTGTATGTCTAACCCACATTTCATCCTTTTAATTTAAATTTTATGTTTCTCTGTTCACTATTTATCAATTTAGTTTCACTTTTGACCTTATTGGAACTTGAAGATTTTGTCTCCTGTTTCATTTCATCACATGCTGATCCTCGTGTTATAGGTTTGAGTTGTTAATTACTTCTGTTGTAAATTGCTGTTGATGATTAGTATGCAGCAACAACACAACATATAGTATTCATTTTTATAGTCTTCCTTTTGTCCTCAGCTTTGAACTGAATTGAAATGAAACAGGGTTAATTTGTCCATGGCAAGGATCCTAATGTCGATTAAGTGTGCTCACTGATTTACTAGTTTGTAAGCTAATATAAAGTCCACTATAAAGCAAAGTAATGTGGAAGTAAATTTACTTTGGTGAATTATTGTGTAAGCAGACACTCCCACGAACAAGCTGCAGGTACCATCAGTGTATAAGGAGATGCAATGGGGCCACAGCCTCTACACTAGCTTATGTTAACACTTTACCAGGTGTGTCTCTCCGTTAGTGTCCAACATTGATGTACAATGCATAAAGTGGCCAAACAGCAACACTGAATGATAAAGCTGTGGAGGAGGATTAGTGTCTGCACAGGATGTGAGAGAAAGGCCTGCTAGTCTGTCCCATTCAGTTACTTTACCAGGAACACCATACAGGACACTTAGAATTATCTGTGGAGGCAAACATGCCAGCCACTGGCTGTCCAAAGTGATGCCACAATTAACTGTCCAAATACAGGAGCTGCCACTTGCTCCAGTAGCCCCTGACCATCAGACCTACTGATATGTTGTGCTTTACTGTACTGTATCTCTGCCCTGTAGGTGCTGGGAGATATGAAGCTGCATTTTCTTTCAACATGCATTTAACCTGTTAAAATCCACCTCTTTTGCCTGATTTTCATCTATTTCTCATTCCCAAAGGGAAAAGCTTATAACAGAAGAACTGCAAGGCCAGAATGCATGTATGAGGCTTCATTTGGAACCTAAATTCTTCTAGTTTATGGAAATGTGCTTGATTAGCATGTGATTTGAACACAACATACACTACATCAGTTCAAACATGGTTCAAAATAGCCCTTTTGGTTCCGTCAAAAAAATAACTAAAATATACTTTGTGCCACACTATGCAGAACACAACACATGCCTCCTACACCTCTAGTCCTAACCTAAGGGGAGCTAGGGAGTTTTCAGTATTTGCTATTACAGGTGTCACTGGTATGCCAAAACCTCTCCAAAATCTGTCCAAGTGACCAAGTGCTTTTTACTCACTTCTATGCTATTAGAAAAAAATGTAATAAAGACTTAAGAGGACTTCTACATTCTTTCAAACACTGATGAACATATTTTTTCTCATAAATCACATGTATGTGCCAGGTTATGTTTGTAAATGAGAAGTTGTTCTCAAACAGTTTACCTGGATAAATAAAGGTTTAAAAAAAAAAAAGTATGTGCCAGCTGGCTCTGGGAGGCGGGGCTTAGGTCATTTGGACTGGCTCCCATTGGATGTTCCTATCATGCATACCATTGGAAAGGAAATGTGATTGGCTACTGCCATGATTGACGTGTTGATAGCCAATGAGAGCTGTTTCTAAGATGGCTGCTCAGTGAGATGAGCAGCCATGAGCATACATATTGTGGGAGCACTTGCTGGATGTCGGAGGCTGTCCCAGGGTGAAAACTAAACAGAAAAAGATGTGGATAGTTTCATTGTGTAGGCAGCAACCTGAAGAAAACAAACATACCCAGTAACACGGTGCGGGGCACGGAGAAATATATTATTTCAAATGGAACGAGATCGGCTAATGGAGTTAGCAGACAGTTGGCAGACATTTAGCATGGACTCTACAGGACAATTTTCAAAACCTGGATTAATTATATTGAAAAACCCTTGTTATCCTTTTGATCTGTGGACACTTACGGACTAGTGGAATATAAATAAGCCAGGAATGGACGGGTATTGAGCAGTTAGGACAGCCTACAGGTAGGGAAGCATCATCTTTTTTTTTTAAAAAAAAAGCTTATGAACACTAAGATCATGAATAATGCTTTGGTGCTTATGATTTCAGTAAAATGAACTGAATGATTGAAATGCAGAGAATTTTACCAATCAATCAAACGATGTACAGCATGTCCATATTGACAAAGGTTTTGAACTTTTGTGGTTAAATACTTATTATGTAACTTGTCAGAACATGCCTGTTACCACCCAAGAGGTTAAGAGGGTAATCCTTCAAGTACCTTTTTCCTAGCGTTACTCCTCTTATGAGCTTCTTTTTAATTTTCTTGCTGGGCACACTGCATGCTCATCCTGCAGTCTTTTAGCCTTTTCTTCTTTCCTGTTTCTAGCTACATCTTTCTTTTCTACTGTAAGGCAAGGCAAGGCAGCTTCATTTATGTAGCACATTTCAGCAACAGTGCAATTCAAAGTGCTTTACATAAAAACTATTAAAATTAAAAACAGATCAAATTCGAGAATACAAATGACAGTGCAGTATAAGAAATTAAACATTAAGCAGTTAAAAAGTTAACAATATTTAAAGAAAGGCAACATCAAAAAGAAAGGTATGACTCTGACTCTGGGGACAGAAACCTGTCCCAGACGACCTGAGAGGTCTGGGTGGTTCATAGTTTACTAGCAGGTCAGAAATGTATTTTGGACCTAAACCGTTTAGTGATTTATAAACCAGAAAAAGTATTTTGAAATCAGTTCTTTGAGGCACCAGAAGCCAGTGTAAAGACTTCAGAACTGGAGTGATGTGATCAACTTTCTTAGTCTTAGTGAGGACTCGAGCAGCAGCAGCGTTCTGAATCAGCTGCAGCTGTCTGATTTTTTAGGGAGACCTGTAAAGACACCGTTACAGTAGTCGAGTCTACTGAAGATAAAAGCATGGACAAGTTTTTCCAAATCCTGCTGAGACATAAGTCCCTTAACCCTTGATATATTCTTGAGGTGGTAATAGGCTGAGTTTGTTGTTATTTGTTATTAATGTGGCTGTTGAAATTCAGGTCTGAGTCCATAATTACACCAAGATTTCTGGCTTTGTCTGTTGTTTTTAACATTGCCATTTGAAGCTGAGCGCTGACTTTCAATCGTTCCTCTTTTGCTCCAAAAACAACCACCTCAGACTCATTGGTTTGAGCTGTACACTCAGTAAAGGCTGAAAAGAATGGAAAAATATGAACAATAGAATAGAAGACTTACCTTTGGTCTGATCTTCGTGTTAGCAAATGCCTTGATGATGTAATTTCCTCATGTGACTCAGTGTTTTTTCTTTTCCTCTGCCAGGCGAATAGATTTCAGTGGTTGTGCGCATGTTGTTACATGAAAGTAATGTAACCATACTTTAAACAAAAAAATTATTAAAACATACACAATTAAAAAATACACACTGTTTGCAAAGAGAGAAAGCCGACAGTAGGCTGTTTAACCAGGTGACATTTGCAGCTGTCCTTACCTTTATTACTTAGCTTATATACATTTAAAACCTTAAACTAAAGGTTCCTAAACTGTCAACGATTGAACAAATTAATTATTTATATTATATTAATTAATCCTAATCAAAAGATAATTTAGTGGATTAAATATTCACTTCATATTCAAATCAAACCCAAATGTGCACAAATCAAAACTCCTAATAATCATTAAAAACTGTCAAAATTAACAGTAAATGTAAAAATGCCCACACTATGTGCAAATTATCATAAATTAGAAATTCAAATCTATTTTCATACTTTAAATTAAGGTTTTATTCCACTGTTTATTCTCACTACAGAAGAGAAAGACTCACTATCCCCTTAAATCTTAAGAAATTAAATAATGATCAATCATTTGTGATATGTGATTTTATAAATGTATTCAATATGATTAATTGTGTGCATTTGTCATTAATATGTTTGTGCTTGAGTTAATACATTTTCATGGTTGAGATTTAGCTGATCACAGGCCTCTGTGAGTCACACTGCAACTCTATCTGCCCCTCCCTCCTGTTCCCTCCACAGTATAACCATGTGACTGAAGTGACCAATCACAAAAATCCCAAGCTAGGCATCGAGCCATCCAACCAGAAATTTCCCTCTCCCTCAGACTCCTCCTCTCAGCAGTACACGAGTGTGTACTTTAGGGGGAGCTCACGATCACATGAGAAAACACCAATTTCCATAATTACTATTCTTGTGAGGACTTTTGCTGAAAATTACAGAGCATGAAGTATATACCCTCAGGAGGCTATTTCAGCATTTTTTTTGTGAGGACCACCCAAAATGTCCTCACAAAGGAAAATGTCCTCACAAAAAAGGTTGTTTCTCAATAATCGGCCCTCACAAATATAGCAAAACCAACACACACACACACACACACACACACACACACACACACACACACTTTACCCAGCAGGAAATCTCAATATAGCTCTCCTTGATCCCACTCGCAGTCTGATGTACGTGAGCTTGTCAGGACTGTTGGACTGTGACAGCATGACATATTGTACTCACTGTGACCCAGCTGATCTGGGCTCCCAGGTCTCTGAAGTAGAAGGTTGCCGTGGTTCCCACAGGGAGATGCTGCAGAACATCCTCATCCTTCAGAGACTTCCCCTCTGAAACGCACACATGCTTACTTAATGAGATGTACAGTAAAGTATGAGTTGACTGTGGAGAGAAGTAGTACTTCGTTCACTTTAAGTATACTGATAGACGATCACACTTTGGCTGACTTACTGGGGTCGAGGCGAATGGACTGCCTGGCTGGGTACCACTGAGGATCTGAAACGGATAGATAAATATGTCACAGACATTAAGAATATGTCTGTGTTCAGCTTCAAGATTAGCTTGATGTTAAATCAGATTTATGAGGCTTTAGACGCCTGCAGAGAGATGGCACTCACGGCTCTTGTGGAACATAGACTTGATCTCTCCGATAGTGGCATTTGGCTCGACCTTTAAATAACAACACAATAAATAAGTTGAGGGACATGTACACACACACACACAGATAATAGCCCTGTTTTCCATTCATGATGGTGATTAGTTGTAAATTTAGCTCACATAACCCATAGACGTGGTTTATTTAACAGCTGGTATTAGGGTTTCAAAGAACACACACATGCCAGCAATGGCCCAACGACCCCAAATATAAACACAATGACAACAAAAGAGAACACACACACACGTTACAGGCGGGATGATAGAGCAGTGAAACCTAAACCACGTAACCACGTGACTTAAACCACGTAACTTAAAGCCATCACCACATTCCCAATATCTGATCAAGTGGCTTTATCTGTTTGAGTTGAGGCAGCTTACACACCACATACCTCCGTCAGACCCTTCTCTTTTGCACTAAGAAAACAGTTTAAAAATATGAGGATCTCTACCTTTTATTAATATGAAATGTTGTACTGTACATCTAACATATGGCCTGAATACTGAGAGTGGTGAGCTCTGCTAGTCTACAGGCAGCAATATGTTCTTAGCTTTATGTTCAGTGTGACATGTTTCATGTGTAATACTATTTGACCAACTAAATGGAAATTTTATAAAATGATCACAATTATTGAATTAAAAAACAAACCCATTTGGTGTTTTTCCCAGAAGGCTGCCAAACAAATCCCACTGTGGGATGAACTGGCTTTTAGTTTACCTCTTGATGGTACTGACCTTATTAATCACGTGTCAGTAATGATCTGACTGATCCACATCAAATACAGTTTCTTTGTCATTGTCATTAGAAAGGTCAGTGTTACTAGTATGGCTAGGCATAGTTCAAATGACTCTGTACGCAATTGGATAGTCCTTTAACCAATCAGACCAACGATCCGGGTGACGTAGCAGCGTCAGCGGCATCAACGGGTTGCTGCGCTTCGGTGGCCGGCTTGTTGAATGTAAACGAAAAGCTGCTTGGTCGCTTCTCTATCATCATTGTGTTAAACCCGCCAATAGCGCACCAGGTGGATAAGCCAGTTTGTGATGGGTTCCTGCAAATTTGTAACGGAAGCAGGAAAGATAAACGTGCAGGTTTCCAGCCTGAGCTGCAGGGCGAAATCAAATCGCCGGCAGATCGCGCTGGGTTTACCCAGTCCACAGTGTTACATTAACACCGTTAAATTCATTCAGTCCCCAGACTGCAGTCCCAGCGGGCCACAGGCTCCGTTTTAAGTGCAAGTTAATCTTACATAAAAAATATATTCCATTGAGCTCCATGAGTGAGGTATTCACATTTCTAATTTTGAAAACAAAACAAAAAACAGTGGTATTGGATCAGTACGGTATTGGCACATACTCAGAGTTGGTATTGGAGATAGATAGATATATATATATATATATATATATATATATAAAAATAACATTTAATTGGTGCATCCCTAAGGTCCAGTAACTGTGGCACTCTGCATGGAAAAATATAGTTTTGACCCGAGTTATAAAAACTATGTTTCATTCCTAATGACCTTACCAAGAAAAGAGAACACAAGTGTTTCTGCATGTTTTAGCCCATTTAATACACATGGTAGTAACTATTTTATATTATTAAATAATAATATAATATATAATATAATTTTTTTAATGACTTTTAGGCATGTTACACCTACCTAACCCGTATGAAAAGATTGACTCATAGACCAGTTTATGATGCCTTTAAACAACGTTTCATGCAACTACTGATATCCATTCATTTCTGAAGGTTACAAAAATAAACTTAGAGAGTGAGAGATGTGAATACTATCCATTCCTTCATCATTTTGTAAATGACAGATGATACGTCTTGTACACGTTCCAAGTCACTGCAAGTTATTGAACTGAAATGAATGGAAACCGAAAATTCTAACAATTCCTTATGAAAACAAACTATGCAATACTTTTTGCACATTACATAACTATAATATCTCAGGCATCCATATCAAATTTCTCTGAGGCCTCTGACATTTATGACGTTGGTGACAGGTTCCTCAAAACATTTGAGCAGTAAGCCTATATTTCCCAGCTGGCCTGGACTAGGGAAGCTCAGATACTTCTGTGAAATGTATACCAGTATGCAACCACACAGTTCAAGCAAAGGTGTGACATGGGAGGAGACTGGCAAGAAAGTATGAAACATATTCTTCTACATGTGTGTCGCTCTGTGGCTATTAAGCTCCTTCTAGATGAGCTCATCAGCCTACTGTACATGTAGCTGTGTGAAAGACCAGATAGCACTAAACTAAATAATATAACACAGAATGTTTAGCAAGTTTGTGTCTCAAATTTGTTTGCTTTGTTAGAGAGCATTGAGTTTGGCCATACTAAGAATCAAAGGCCAAGACATATAATCAATTACACAAACCAGTTCAGTATAAACAGTGTGGTAGTGCTAGATTATTTTAGCACTAATGCTTAGATGAAAAAGCCTAAAACTGTTACCCTTATTATAGTATTTTGAGAACTTACAGAACTAGTATTTTCTGTGAGGAAAAGTTCCTCAAACATCACGTGACCCATCTAAGGTAGACTGAAGCAGTCTGCTGCTGTAATACACTTGTCTTCTGATCACGTCGTCCAGAGGACTACAGGCCATTTTCAGCAGCATGACAATCACTGAGAAACCGCCTCTCTGACCATTGCTGCCCCCTCTTTTTTTCCACAGGCTTCATTCAATATTGAGATCACGGAGTCTGCCCTAGTAATCCTGACAGAGTTTTATTTCTAACTCAGTCTTTTAGTCTAGTTTAGCTCTGCTGCCCTACTTCAGGAAACCAGTCCCCCAAAATGCCCTTTGTCAAGTTCCAGATCTGTATCTGTCAAACGTGAAAATTGCTCTCCAAAAGGTGTTAAGATTGTGCATGGTAAGGCCATGGAAACTCTGCTAAGCCGGCTACAGGGTATAATCCAACAAGGATAGCACTTTATACTTGAGAAGCAGGCTTTGATAAGCTGAGTCTGGCCCAGCTGACAGACTAACCCCACTGTAAATTTGGCTAATGCAACTTTATACACCAACAGGCCTCACACCAACAACACCCTTGACCCTCCTAATGCAACAGCACTGAGTTACAGGCCTGACAGTAACAAATGAAAGCTGTCTAACACAACAATAACAAAGTTCAAATTCCTGTAAATATACCTGATAAAACAATGAGTTTCAAGGTCCTATCAAAATAATGCTGGCTAATGCAACAGTGATACTCGTAAATCCTGACTGTAAACACAACTTAAGTCCATCAGTCAGTATCACATTTACCTTTTCTGACTGTACTGCAAAACACGTATTACATCTGTGACTAAACGACACAACATTTACACTTCACGCAAGCAACATGGTTCAACCTTAATGAGAGCTGAGTACTTCTAGTGATATTAAATATCCCACAAACCATGAAGACAAAGTGTTAACTTGCTGTGTCTCATTTTTACTCAGTTTCTATTTCCAAAACAGACAATTTAATATTAGTTACAAAACAAAAACAAATGATCTATAGTATATCTATGAGGAACTTCTACTTCTACAAACTGCTGTATTTTGAAAAGCTGACAATATATATTGTGTGCAAACTCAATTGTCCTGCCCCTGTACCCAACTGGGGTTGGCGTCTTGGAGAAAAACATACGACTGGGTTGAGAGTGATGACCTGTGTTGTAAGAATAGTTGCTTCGGGGAATAGCTCAGTGTGCAGTGTGAGTGGCGAGTGTGTGGTCGAGCGAGATAGAGAGTGACGGTGGTTGCGCAGTGTAGGTTTCAGTTAGTACATGAATAAGTACAAGTACAGTACAAGTCATTGCAGAAGTAGGTTAAAGGGTTAATTAATTTCATCTGTTGTTGTTTCTTAAATATGTAATGCAAAAGGTTCATAGTGAATTGATGCAGTTAACCAACTTCTGAAGGCTATAACTAAAACGTAACAAGCGGCACCACAATGACATAATATAAAGTGATGTCCCTTTCATCATTCCACATAGAGAGGTGAAGTTTATTGGTATATTTTATGAAGTCTCAAAAGTAACAAGTGCATCTGTGAATATACATTTTACTTTAAACTGTATACAATATTTCCTGCATTAAAAATGTACATCATGAATATCACTATTTTTTTATGGATATAAATATGATATAATACCACAAATTATATAATACCATGAACATTATGTAGGACTTTTTCTCATCTCAGGAGAAGTTCAGGGTTTAGAGACTGCTCACAGCTGCAGTTCCGAGGCCATACAGGTAGGTTGTGGTAGTGGTGTAATGCCTTATGTAAGGTCAACTGTACCTAGTATTATGTCTCGACAAAACAATGACCACAGAGTTTAATCAGCCGCTCTCCAACAGATTCACAATAAAAAGTTAACTTCACAAAGGTTGGATTTGTTGGAGGGGCTGTCGTATTAGTTTGCACAGCTGTACTGTGCAGTTGTTTGCTATTTTGTCTACCCCTGTATGCTAACAGAAGACAGCAGTGTTGTATTGCATGCATGTAAGACGGCACCAGTGTGTCTCTCTCTCTCTCTCACACACACACACACACACACACACACACACACACACACACACACACACACACACACACACACACACACACACACACACACACACACACACACACCTAATGCATTTAGCAAACATACAGGCACAAGGACAATTAAATGTGCACATACAGTTTTTACAAATACAATTTGTCAGAGCTGAGGTTAGAAAAAAGTATACTTGTACTGAAATCAAGTTGAAAACTGTGAGGAATACGTTCTCACCTTGTCCAGGAAGCAGAGCTTGTCCTTGGTCTTGGCATCCAGTATCTCCACCTCAAAGAAAACAACAGCCTTTTTAGTTTTTTTAGCAGGTTTGCGCTTGGATGGGGCTT
The DNA here is from genome assembly GCA_023631565.1 of Gymnocephalus cernua. Taxonomy (NCBI): domain Eukaryota; kingdom Metazoa; phylum Chordata; class Actinopteri; order Perciformes; family Percidae; genus Gymnocephalus; species Gymnocephalus cernua. Next base: position 30,615,934 of record CM042427.1, on the reverse strand, counting down.
GAGCCGACACCGGGGCAGCCACCGCCGCCGCCCCGTTAGATGGCTTTTTAGTGCTGGTGGCCTCTAGTGCTAGGGTATCCATGTCCACAGTCCTCCTCCTCAGTTCTTTCTCTTCTTTCCCTCACTCTTTCGGCTCTCTTGTCACTCTTCAACACTCAACTGTCTGTCCGAAATCTATGACAAACCATAGAGGAGCTCTCAGCTGTGGAAATAAATCAGTCTCTCCCCCTGATTCTCTACCCCTCCCTCCTCTTTTTCTCGGCCATTCTCTCGCTCTCCCACCCTCTTTGCCCCCCTCTCATTCCTTCACTTCTGGTGTGTTGCTTTATTTAACTGGCAGCCGACCCCTGGAGCGTGGACATACGCCACATGTGTGTGCACAGTTGCATACACAGGACTGCCCAGTATCCTCCTAGCACACTGTCTGCAGTAGATCATCTGCATATATCTCATGAAGGAAACTTCATGAGATACTAGAGCAGTAGCTATTAGAGCAGTAGCTATATTTCAACATAACTCCTCCCTAAGAAAAGGCCACCTGATGACTTCTGACACCTCTCAACCTCCGGCAAAGTGGGAAGTGGGAGGAGAGGTAATATGACAAACAGCAATCCCCCTTTCCTAGTTTGTCCCCCTCTTTTCCTCTCCCCAGCTAAATATAAACGTCTACTGCTAACTATGCATGACCAACCCTCTCCCTACAGATACCCACCCATCTACGCCTATGTGGTGATGTCATGGCGCTCACACTTGCAGTACTGTCCATCTATCTACAGCCCTGATGTACATCACCAACCTTTGATCACACACCTGAATGAACCAGTTTAGGGTCTTACACACACAGACCACGTACTTTTTACGGAGTATGCAGACTTAGAAGCCAGATCTCTCAGTCACTCACATGGGGAGTCACCTTTTCCTGCCACCAAGGGGTGATAAATACTCCAGACTCTGAGGGCTTAGTTGGGGCATTCCCCTTGGTGAAGCCCACCCCCACCCTTCCACTCTCTAATGACAAACAGTTGGGATCCAGTTTCCATGGTGGCAACATGAAAGTTTAGGCCAGTCATGTATCTATAGCCATGCTTCCATTCAATTGTCAAGCTAATTTTAAACAAACTTTTAAAATGTCACAAATAAGAAATGCGAATTACGTGTGTTTCCATTAACTGGAGCGAATAAACAAGTAACAGACAGCAGAACAAATGCATTATAACCTTTATTTATGCAGGTAAGTTGATTGAGAACAAATTCTCATTTGCAACGACGACCTGTCACATTCACACAGTTACACATTCAGACCTGGAAGCTGCCCAGTACAACCACAGTCTGATCTGCTGGCCACTGAGCAGCTCCACTGGAGCGGTTGGGGTTAAGGGCCTTGCTCAAGGGCACCTCAGTGGTGGTAATGAGGGGAGGGACAAGTGCTGCTCTTTCACTTTCCCCACCCACATTTATCTTGCCGGTCTGGGGATTGCTCCCTTCTCTAACCACTGGGCCACCACTGCCACAATTATTAAAGATTATTATAAAAAGGAAGGAAGGAAGAATTATGACCAAGAAAGTCATAAAAAAAATCCTGTCCAGGCTAAGGGGGTTTCACACCCTGAGGAAGGCTCCTGCCAACACGTGTTGGGTGTATTTTTAATGTCTTGCCCTATTTATTAAAGGCCTCTTTGTCACTTTTTGTAACCAAACTTGAGTGCCTGGACATGATTTTTTATGACTTTCTTGGTCATAATTCTTCTTCGTTTTTGTGAATTGTATTCCCTTCAATGAGCACTGGTGGTTAAAAGGATACCAGAAGCATTCCTGCCACTTCTTTCTTTTATAAATGCATTATTATATTTATTATATATTTATTTACATTTTTTAAAGAAGTGTTTTTTTTCCCAATAACGTAGACAAGCAAATGTATGCAGTATAACCACCAATCTTCACACTGTAGTATACTGTGAAAATGCTATACTGCTGCTACCCTAAAGGACACATGACACTACGGTTGACACTATGGTTGACACTTCGGGGAAATAACCCCATCTCAGTCTTCCCTGTGCCAAGCATACCTACTACCATGGTACCTCCCCCATCTCATCTATATAAAGCTTCTGTCTGGCAGTCTGTCCTGGTAATGCACTCTGGGGTGAGGGTGAAGCAGGGAGGAATAGGCTTTAATTGTGACAGTGGACTTTTGCTGTTCTTTGCTGGTTTTGCCTGTACCTCTTATCCCAAGGTAAGACACCACTTATTGAAATCTGGAAAGATTAGCCTACTTTTTGAGACAGATCAACTGGAAATGTCTCTTTGCTCCGAAGGTGCTTTTGTACACACGTCAAGATACTAATGGGCAGTCGGTGTGTAAGCAAGACAAATCACTGTGAAAGTGATGCAGCTCTCTGGTGTTATGTGACAACTATCTATGTAATGACCCAAATGGATAACCTAATATACCCTAATATATTGTTGGTTTTACATATTTTTAGTTGTTAAAATATTTCTGTTTAGCTTTAGATTTGATGCGGTGTGCACTGTAAAGCATGTAAATACTAGAAACCATTATGATTCCACAAAATGGCTCTTACATTTTAACTTAATTTGTTTAAACAAACGTTAAGGAATACATAAAAAGAAATAAACTGAAAGAGCGCCTGACCTACATCACTAACTAGACCACAACTTGCACTAACTGTATATTGACTCTTCACTACATCTCAGCAGTGTTATAGACTGTCTATTCATGTATATTGTGTTATTACCTTATTCACTCTCGCATATCCTCCGACTTACTTACACCTACCTTCGCGATGGCTTTGTATTGCCTACCTAATCTGCACTTTATGAAGCCTGTTGTATTCTGTTTTCTTGTATTTCATTGTATGTGAAACTGTATGTTGTCTTGCACGCTTATGCTTTATTCTTGGACAGGTTGTCGTTGCAAATGAGAACTTGTTCTCAACGGCCTTCCTGGTTAAATAAAGGTTAAATACATTTTTTTTTTTTTAAATCTGTACTGGTTTGAGCATGTATCTTAACATGTGCACTGGTTAGGTGTTAGTCACAGTCCACACCCCGGCGACGACCACGTTTTTGTGACTTCAGTTAGCATATTTGTTGTAGCTAATGGTGCAACAATGCCTATTTACTGGCTAGTCATTCAGTTTCATTGGCCACATACACAAAACATGTTCACCCACATGGTTGCATACTGATGTAACTCAATATGCAGTTATCCTGTCAGATTCTCTGACTTGAGTCAGACTCACCATAGGTGTGTATTGCAACTGCAAAACGCACCATGGCCACATGCCATATTCTGTACGTTTTTCTTCCATCCTTCACCTTCACAAAATCTTAGCACTCACAATGAAAACTGGCTAATAGTTACAATGTGGGAACATAGGCCTGATTATAACACAGTGGCTTCAAACGTACTTCAGAAATGTGCAGGCTAGTGGTATTCAAATGCAGCCAAGTGTATGGAGCCAAGTGTATGGCCAGAAGGTGTTAACTGAAGATACGGGTTGTGGGTAATGCTGTCACAATGAGTACTTACACGGCCATGGAAAGGTAAGTCAAGCAGATCAATTAAGGGTTGCAGGAATAGCCTTCTACTGACACATTGGTCAGTGCAAACAAAGTCCAACACCAGTGCAACTACTGAATATATATATTTCATGATCAAAATCACCCCTCATCTGTTGCAACAGCCACATCTGTCAACAGAAAGAAGAGGAACCGAAGAAGCAGCGGTTGGGTTAGTTTCTGTCAGACTAGTTGAAATCCTGTCTGATGGGTTTAGGAAATTCTTTTAGCCAACATTTAGAGATGTTTTTACTGTGTTGAGGAGTACAACTTGGTTAAGTGGCATAGTAATCTTTCACATTAATGATAAAAGACTACAGGCCTGTGTGATGAGTCAAGTCTGGATGTTTCTTAAATCTATCATTTTGAACTGCTCTTTAATGTTTTATGTAAAGCACTTTGAATTGCCCTGTTGTTGAAATGTGCTATACAAATAAAGCTGCCTTGCCTTGAAAACAGAAATCTGTTTTCTTTCAGTGTTTCTGCCATCAAAATAGGGTCAGACTGATGCTGATGCGGCGTTAAACAACACATCACATTGAAGCCATGATGGTTAATTTAACAGGGTTTGTGCACTTGACTGTTCACCTGCATTATTGGGTAATAACAATGATAAGAAGCGCCATGCGCCACTCCAGCCTGGCGAGCAATATCCTGTGTTCAGCTAACATCGAAATTGAGCGCATCGAAGACCTAACAAATAAAGAATGCAAGTGTACTTCGTCATAAGTGTGGGTGCAGCTTAACTTTCAGGGACGATATTAGCCGATAACCGTTAATTCCCGTACCCGAGAGGCCACAAATCCCCGGGTCATCGCAACCAGTACATGACAGGCGTTGTTGCTGCAGTATGCGATCGTTACTGCTCATGTTTAAAGCTCTCTGACTGTTCTGGTGGAATTTACCCTTACAGAAATCACAGGAAACCCCTGCATTGTCCTGATTAATTCAATTGTAGCCCCATTGAAGGTTTAGACTTTCATAGACACTGCTTACCTCGTAGTGCTTCATCTTGGCAGCTTGCACCCCCTTCCTTAATATCCGGGACGAGTGACAGAGCCGCCTCCAATCAGCGGAGTAATGTGCAACTGCTGAGGCCACCGTAGGCGGGCACTACGTCCGTGCAGCAGCCAATCAAAACCGGCAGCCTTCAGACACGATCAGTGTCGTAGCCAATGACATTTGAGCAAACAGAGAGGTCGCTTTGCTAACCTACCGGTCATAGGTAATTGGATTATCCCATAGGATTATCCATGCATTGCTCTTTGAGTGGTAGCTCTGTCCATTTGTGCGCAGGTTTAGCGATCCAACCGGCGACGGCACAATGTGGACCACAAAAATTGATCTATCTGTTGACTTTTCCCAAAAGTAACTTCCAAGATGAATGCAATTATTTTTCCAATTTCTTTTTGCATCTCTTTCTCAAGTTTATGCTACTACAGTATTTATGTATTTCCCCCCACAATTGCACAATATGTAATATCTTTGTTTCTATCTTTGTGGTCCAGCAGGCCACAACAACAGTTTCTACCCTTCTGCAGTCTGCCTCAAGACCCCGGTCCCCCACTGACATTGAATCTAATCCTACATCCTTTTTCTTTGTTAATGTTATGTGTGTTTTTGTATTTACTGTTTGTCTATTTAATATTCATGTTTAAATATGTTTTGTTATGTATTCACCAAACCAAGGCCAATTCCTAAGTGCTACCTGGCAATACATCTTTTTCTGATTTCTGATTTGCCTTTTCTTGTTAACATGCATTTCTGTGTATATTCAGTTTTCCTCGTGCATACATTGTCCTGCTTAAATAAAGTTTGCTATTTGCCTGGTACATTGTTTCTTTATGATCCTTTATAATCTATAACAAAAAGCAACATTTATTATAAAGGAAACTGTCAGGCTATGAACTGTGTCAATGCACATTTACCCAAAACAATGTTCTTGTGCAGTAGCAAAACAATACACATTTAAAGTAATAACAATTTTGGCACATCCCAAACATAAAATGATGTATTCCCATACAGGTTCCAGATAAAACCTCGCTTGCACGTCTTATATCTCCAAAAGCACCATAACTGTCTCAACTCTTGTTGTCCAATACACTTACATATACATGGCTACATATGTATGTATACATTTTAAATTGATTGACTAAAATGTGCATAAGCAAGTGGCATAATAGGCATTATGGCCTTTCTAAAAGAATATTGCACCTTAAACAAATGTAAACCGGTTTCTCATCTCTGAAAAACGGGTTTTGCTTCACTTAACAGAGACAAGTATCTCATACAAATAGTGCAGTCACCATTGACAACACCCTAATTACCAGAATTGTTGTAAAATTAAACACAGGACAGCTAAAGAAAACCTAGTGAGGTTCTTTTGTGGTTTTCATGTGTTCGACCATGCTTGTGAGTGTGTAGGCCTTTTTTTTTTTAGAAGACATATTGTCTGAGTTACATCCAAATGCTTGTTTGTTTTATTTTATAATTAAATTACCCAAATGATGTATAACGTTGAGTGATTTCTCTCCTCTCATTAACTTAGTGGGCACTATTTTCATTGTGAACACTGATACTGATGGTGTTACCTGCCCCAACAAATCTCTGATAGACGTTTGAGTGTAAGCTAAAGCTTGTACATGCATGTTGTACATTGAATCTGAAATGCTGCCTTCAAGTGCTACTCGTACACAATGTCTCCTGTCTTTGTACAACTTGCAAAGCAGTGTTACAGAACATGACTCAAACAAAATGGATATATTGTCCAATCTAAAATTATTCAAAATCTTTAGACATACCACCAAACTGTACCGCATTACAAGCACAAATCTGTTTTTTAAAATCTACAAATGCAAAAACACAGGCTATAAGACTGTAGGCCTAAGCACATTCGCCTATGTAGTGTCAGACTTAGCTCACTCTATTGAAGGTCCAAGGCAGTTTCTAATCTATCTTTCTAAGCAATATTTTGTTCTATGGTTCTTGCCTGTCTTTCAACTTCCATACATCATGTTTAAGCCATCTTGCATGTACTTGAAAACAGATTTAGACAAGCCATATACAATTGACATTTGGACCTCATTAAATGTATATGTTTTACTCAAGTCACAGGTCTAAGAAAGGTGATCAGATGGGGAATATTTGTTTTGAAGAAACTTGGCTCCCATGAAGGTAAAGTGCCACAATGTTATGCCCTACATGTCCTTGTTGTGCACCATACCAGCCAGCACGCAGGGGATTTAGTAATCTTGAATCTGGGCCACTCCCAAGCATAACAAAAGTTTTTGCCAGCAATCTATCTAGAGTTCACCGAGAGGAGTCTGTCTTTTTATTCTTGTACAAGGCTTTTTTTCAGAATCAAAATCAGAAAGGGTTTTATTGCCAAGTACGTTTTTTTTAACACATACAATGAGTTTGTTTTGGTGTACTTGCCCAACAAGTAACTGTTTCTAGGCCATTGTTTATTCTGGCTTATTCATTATTCATAGCATTAGCTGGGACTGCTTGTGACGTAGTATGCCATGTCAGCAATTAAAGCAATGTCCATAGGGCAATGGGCATGTACATGTGTGCATGGAATTGTTGATGTATGCCTACTTGCACTTTACTTGAGTATTTTCATTTTAGGTTAATTCCACTACATGTATTCGACAGATGTTGGTACTAAGTACTATACAGATTAAGATTTTGCATACAAACATATGATCAGTATATACAGGCCTAACGTTACATGTTAAATGTCAAAACAGTAGTTTCCTATATGTTTTGCTTGTGACTCACAAGGGCAAACAAGGTCATTGATAGCCTACATAGGCTACTACTTTTTATTGTAATTGAGTACTTTCACACTGCTGTATTGGTACTTTTACGTTAGTGAAGGTTCTGAAAACTTCCCCCAATGTTATAGCCATATCAAGTTTTGGGAGACTGATAAGGCAAAGGTATGTTACTGTACAGAAATAATTCCGACAGCCCCTGAAGGCAGCACGACGTCGATGGGCGTTTCGTGGCTTAACTGTCACAGTTGGGAATGTTCGGGCCGTTTATGGAAAACTCTCGACGTTTCCACGCGGTTTAAAAAGAAAATACTCGGCGGGGCAGCTGCGTAAGTAGAGACAGAGGACGGCTTGAGGACTTGCTTCATCAACAGCCGTTTCCGAACATCTGTAACATTTACTAAACAGACCACTGGATGGTCAAAATGGGTAAAGACTACTACGACATTTTGGGAATTAAAAAAGGAGCGTCGGACGACGATATAAAGAAAGCTTATCGTAAGCAGGCTCTGCGCTTCCATCCAGACAAAAACAAGTCACCGGGAGCCGAGGAAAAATTCAAAGAAATCGCTGAAGCTTATGACGTTTTGAGCGACCCAAAGAAAAAGGACATTTATGATCGTTATGGTGAAGAAGGTAAGGTTTCAATTCATTACATGATTCTGAGAGTGAAGCTAGCCAGCGTTAGGTTTACACCGTGTTATGTCAGATGTCAGTAACATGCATGGGACCGAACAGTTTATCCCGAGTGTGGCGCTCCCAGCTCCCCTCGGCTCTGTCTTTAAATGTTAAGGCTTGTTGTTAAACCAGGAAAAGGGGCAAGACTCTGCACACAGGAAAACTCACGTAACTTGTTTCTACAAGACCTCTGTGACAAAGTATAACTTTGGGCGGGGATTACGCTGCGTTCCAGGCAACCCGTAACCCGTGTTTTAACAACCTTCTACCCGTTAAAGTGTCCTGGAACGGCAGTCAAACCCGTAACTTAATACCCGTGAACTTGTACCAGATCGTTGTATCCCAGTTACAGTTTTTGACGACACACACACACACACACACACACACACACACACACACACACACACACACACACACACACACACACACACACACACACACACACACACACACACACACACACACACACAAACAAACAAACAAACAAACAAACAAACAAACAAACAACAGTTGACTAGGCTCCATAACATTAACGGATAATTTGACAGTATGTTTTTAACCACAAGACTAGCTAGCTATCCAATCATGTCATTGTACCCAAATCAATATCAAGATTTTTTACAAACAAATGATAATCCGTACTGTCGGCCGCAGCCTGAAGTGGCGAATGGGATGTGAGTTGATCACTTTTGTGAAACAAGTGTTTGTGTTAGTGTTGTAAATAAAATGTTAGCTTGTTAACGTGTTGCGATTAATTATAAACGGAGGCTTTGAGTGCATCCCTGTTGCTATGGTTACTCAATTTCGATACAGGCTGATACTATGTAGCCAGCTGCAGAGCATTAATTTAGAACAGTGAACAGACCGTTTCACTGGAACTATTTAGTAGTAGTGTCCATTAACACATTTTAATGGACACCATGCAGCCAATCAGAACCGTGTATTCACCCAGGCCATAGTATAAACAATTGATTGTTTTTCTCACTCAGGTCTGAAAGGCGGAGGCCAACCAGGTGGTGGTGGTGGTGGTTGTGGGGGTCCTGGTTCCTTTAGCTACAGCTTCCAGGGCGACCCTCATGCCATTTTTGCAGAGTTCTTCGGTGGACGTAACCCCTTTGATCAGTTCTTTGGTGCCCGCAATGGAGGCATGGATGAGAATATGGACACTGATGACCCTTTTGCCCGCTTTGGGATGGGGGGTGGTGGAATGGGCGGGTTCCCTCGCTCTTTCAGCTCTGGAATGGGAGGAATGGGTCCTCACACTAGTGTTGTTAAGAAGCATCAGGACCCCCCTGTGGTTCATGATCTCTTGGTGACCTTGGAGGAAGTTTTGTCGGGTTGCACAAAGAAAATGAAGATCTCTCGTAAAAGGCTGAACCCTGATGGGCAAACGATAAGGACAGAGGACAAAATCCTGGAGGTGCAGATAAAGAAGGGGTGGAAAGAGGGCACGAAAATCACGTTTCCCAAAGAGGGGGACGAGACTCCCACAAACATTCCAGCTGACGTGGTCTTTGTGTTGAAGGACAAGGCACATCCAGTGTTCAAACGTGACGGCTCGGACATCGTTTACACAGCAAAGATTTCACTCAGAGATGTAAGTGTAGATTACCTATAGCTTAGATTTTCTTTTTGTCACTTATTATTCTTAAAAACACCTTGTAAAAGCGCTTGAAGACAAACCAAATAATTGTAATGTGTAGAATGAAGATTCTATTAGTGCCTATTCATGATTTATGTTGGTGTTTTTCCTTTAATTTCCCCTCTGTCCCATCAGGCCTTGTGTGGCTGCACAGTCAACGCACCCACACTGGACGGCAGAAAGGTGACAGTGTCAACAACAGATATCGTGCAGCCAGGGATGAAGCGGCGCGTGAGTGGCGAGGGGCTGCCTTATCCCAAACGGCCCGATCGCCGAGGCGACCTGTTAGTGGAGTATGACGTCAAGTTCCCAGAGAGGCTCAGCCAGAGTGCCCGGGACACCATCGCTCAGGTCCTCCCGCGATCTTAAACAAGACCAACGGACATCCAGGACTTTAGAATTATCGCTCTAAACTGCCAACTATTTTTTTTTTTGTCAATTATCACATGGACATTTATGTGGCGTTATAAATCACACCAGACAATAAAGCCTGAGACCGATGTGTGTAAACTGTCAAGCATAGTATAACCATCTTGCGAAGGTGCTTATTATGAATGACTGCAGCATTTCACTAGGGTAAAATGTAAATATGAGCAACATTGTTTGGTGTTTGGTTTGCTGAATAGATTATATTTTGATGAATTAAAATAAGAATATTTATATTATATAAAAAGGGCAACTTTTCATTCAAATAAAGTTGTGTTTCATAAAAGGGCAGAAGCCTATATTTGTTGGACTAAATTTTGAAGCATCGTTATGAAAGAACAATAAAAGAAATGAAAACAGGAGCTGTAAATAATAACCAGAGTGGCCTTACAGTTCTTCAGTCGTGTGACTTTCCCTTGCAGCTACTGCTGGCACCAGGGAGTCAGCGAGGCTGCTAAAGCTACATTTGTGGGATGTTTTCTCTTTCCTACAGAGGGGCCAGGGCCAGAGTTGCCACTGGCAGCTACAGTGGTATAGCTCATGTTTTCTGTAGGGGCTGAAGACATACATTGACCTTAGTTCAGCCTATATCTAAGAAAACCGTATCTGACCAATGACAGGGTCTAAGTGCCAAAGTCTTTCTCTGTTGCTAACCTCAATAAATAATGTTCTATCCCTCCAGTTGGTTTCCGTATTAAACTGTAGGGTTGGTGGGATGCTGTGGAAACACTGGATGTTAAAGTTTCCACATCATGCTTGTGTGAGTTGCATATTGGACCGTGACTGTCTTCTAAACTGGTTCTCTCAAAATCATGCTCGTAAGTACATATCTTAAAGGTACACTGTGTAGTGTTTTAAGTATTTTATTAGGTAAAAGCAATGTCTTCATTCAGAAATATGTCCTCATTGGTGTACATTGATTGCCCCTGCCAATGATCGGACTTATCCTCGTAATGGAAGAATTTCTTATCTGTATTTACGTTGGACGGGCAAGTCCAAGGAGGCTTCCATGTCGTTCCGCCATTTTGAAAAACTATAATGCTGAGAGGGACATAAAGCACCTGCTTACCTGTCTAGCTAATCCACAACGCGTTTTCGTTGAGAGCCATCATCACGTGACTGAAACCAGCTGAAACGGAGAAGGAGATCAGTGAGAGGTGCTTGTCACTGCATTTTGAATGCCAAATACAATTTCGCCACTAGATGGGAGAAAATCCTATACAGTGTACCTTATACAAATATACATTCTTGGACTTTCCAAGAGTGAGATGAGAATAATACCTCTTTCATATCTGAATTAAGGAGACATGATCTAAAATGTTTTTGAACCTTTGGACAGAGCCAGGCTAGCTGTTTCCCCTTGCTTTTAGTCTTCATGCTAAGCTAAACTAACCAGCTGGTAGCTGGTCATACTTAAAGTCTGAGGTCAGGCTAAGCCTAAAAACTTGAGTGGAGCAATTTGGTTTCAATGGTAACTTAGAGCAAACTTAGACATGCTGTATAACAAAATTGGGTTACACTTTACTTGAAGGTATCTACATAAGAGTGACATGACACTGTCATGAACGTCAACATCATAAACAAGTCATAAACGTTTATGACATAACGCTTCTTTTAGGAAGTGTCATTCGTTTTTTGTCATGACAAGTTATGGTTAGGGTTAGGCTTAGGGTTCACCATGACAGTGTCATGTCACTTATGTAGATACCTTCAAGTAATGTGTTACCAAATGTTCTCTGAAAACAAACCAGATTTGTCCTCAATCGGCCCTCTGATACCCGTGACACAGTCAGCAGACAGACAGCTTGTTAGGTTTGATGCCCTCCAGCTTCATGTACTGTAGATGCACTGAGGCCCACATAGCCAGCTGCAAGATCCTGAACAATACATGTCAACACTGAAGAGTCACAGTCATGAGCTGGCTCTTCAGAGAAAAGGGGCCTGGAGAACTGCAGTACACTGTATATTCTCTGTTTTACAACATGTAGGTAAAAAGGCATGGTAAAACAAAAAGCATAGCTGCACAATCACAGCCTTGTAGCTTTTCTGTATATTCACAGCACTCGCGCGTTGCACTAAATCAGAAGACTACGTTGAAGCAGACGGTTGCAGTTTCCTGACACTGCTGGACTAGATCTTTCTTTTACTTAGCTTTAAACCTGGATGAAGAATGAGGATTCTTCATGTCGTCGTGTTTTGCTTTTTCTCAGGTGAGTTTTTATGTGTTTTTAGATTAACATTCATATCACTTGTTTTATTTGTGAAAGTTATATTCTGAATTTATTATTACATATATTATTATATATAAATAAAAAAATAATGCATGAGTATGGATAGTGTGTACCTATGTGTATGAGTAAAGTGGTAACTGCAGAGGCAAATAAAAAAGTTAAAAAAAAGAGGGTGGGGTATGTGTGGTAATGTACTCGGCTTGTAGTTATGTTTTTGTTGAATTTAGAAATGGGGACCAGGTGTCTTCAAAGGCTGACATTTGCTTTCTTCTGTGTGCATTGTGTTTTCCATTGAAATATATTCTGAGATTAAATTTGTCCAGTGATTGATGTGGCAAGATTTCTTTGATTTCCAGTTTTGGAGGACTACAGCTAGAGAAATGAGCAACGGATTCCTGAATTTTTGTGGGATGTGGATTTCGGAGATGTCACCTTACAATAGTTAATGAGTTATTGCTAAATAAATGAGTAAAAGTGTTAATGCATTGATGAGCAAGAATTACATAAACATCTGAATTAGTATACTCTTGGTCTCTTTATCAGCTGTGACATTTCCTACCTGCACTAATCAATCACAATCAAGGACATATTCAAAACATATCCTTTCTATAAAAAACATTGAGACAATTTTAAAAACAAAGGGGCATTGATTACACACGCCTACTTTTATTTATTTTTTGGGCATTTTCAGAATTTATTTTTGACAGGACAGTAAAGGAGGAGTAAACTTTGGCGCCCGCTCTACCAACTGAGCTCTACCCACTGAGCTATATGGGCGCCCACACATACCTACTTTTAAATGAACTCATCATTGCACATATATTAGATGATATAAAATAAAAGAATAAACCCAACCAGTAGTCAACAGCTGTAACCAAGCCCTTTGTTTTATACTGCAGTTGTCTGCGCGGAGGCGTCAGCAGTGCTGGAGGTGAGCGGCCATGTTGGAGGAGAGGTCTCCATCCACTGTTCTGGTAGCTGGACCACAAACAACAGCTCTGAACACTACCACATGTACTTCAGCAAAGGAGTCTGCTCCAGAGAAGCCATTCTCATTCAAACTGAGAGGAAGAGGTTGGCCGGCGCGCGGCGAGGGAGATACAGAATGGAGGTCAACAGAGGAGACGGAGCCTTCAACGTGACCATAAAGAGGCTGAAGAGGGTGGATGCAGGGAAATATTGCTGTGGAGTGGAGACAACTTTTAATGTGTTGCACCAGGAGGTCAATCTCATAGTCGTAGATGGTAAATTTTTTGGCTAGATGCATAAAAGTTCCTTCAGGATTGGTAATTGTGTATGAAGCAAAGCTAAGGGTGAACTGTAGGTTATTATATTGTTAAGATTATTAGGTCATATTGTCTGTAGGACTCTTAAACCAAACCGTGGCTGTGTTTGAAACCGTTCCCTCATTCCCTATTCCCTATATAGTGTTTATTAAATTATATAAACTATGTAGGGAATGACCAAAAGAGTCCTTGTGCTTCTTCTCCTCCTCTGAGAAAACACGACCACGTTGTAGGGTACATCCTATGTACACTCAAATTAACTGTGCATTGTGGGTATTTTTTAGTGGAATATAAAGTGAATTAACTTAACTGCTGAGAGTTTGAACACCACTACAAAATGGCGTGATAGGGATCGGTTTCGAACACACTCCTTGTCTCATAAGTACTATTGATTGTGTCCGCAGGCTCAAACCACCCACAATTTTATGTAGCTGACAGCCTGGTCTTGCTTTGCATGGAAAGTCTGAAATTATTATATATACTGTAGATGTTGCGATGCAACAACGTCACATGAGCACACACAGTATTCCTCACCAGTTAACCCTCTAACCTGTTCTCCCAAAGCTTCCACTGTTCCTCAACAATCTCCACCCTCCACCACCACCCTGCAGACCGAAGCAGAAACTCTGCCCCGAGGCAGCTTTGCATCCAGCAGTAAACCGTCACCAGAAGCATCAGTCCTGCCCGCTACAGAGGCCAAGACAAACCAGCCAGCAGCAACCCACCTCAGAGGTATTACACAGTCACTGTTAGCAGCAGTTCTCCTTCAAAAGCTTTCAAAACAGCAACTTAAAAGTTTGACATTAAAACTCAGCTTAATAATACTGGTTTGGTCTAATCCAAAATGTGTTTTAGGATTTGTTACTTTACTTGGATGTTTGACCTCCATTGTGCCGAATGTTGTATGTGAAGAATTGGACACTTGAACGCTGTTTTCACATTCATCTGCAGAAGGTGGAAAGTTTCTCTGTGTTTCTCAGCTTAAACATGAGTTCAATGCCTGGAAGCACCAGCAGGATTTTGGAAGCCAATCATGGTCCGATATGCAACTTACACAAGAGTGATGTAAAAACGTGAAGCCTCCAGGTCACATGCACTGGGAATTAACTTTCCTCCCTCTTTTGTTTCCATCAGTTGAACTTTTGAAATGAAGATTCTATAGGCCTTATGGTTCCAGAGTTATTGGCCAACAAGAAAACACTTAGTTACAGCTCCGCCATCCAGTCAAGTGCTGAGTTAGATCTCAAATCAATCTGTAGAGTTTGTTATAGTCCAACTACTATTATTTTTTAGGTAGATAAATGTCTGCATTGCATATTATTAGAATGGATTAAAAAGACATTGTATCGTACTGCGTCCAAAAAGTGAATTTGAGAACATAACACAACATTGTTAAATGTGTAAATGTTGATCGTGTAATGTAATTGTTTCCATTTGTATTAGAGGCAGAGTTTCAGCAGAGTGCAGTTTCAGTAAAAAGTGGCTAACATGTTGGACTATGAGCAAAAAGGGTTACAATAATATTATTATATATATAATAATTTATTATAACCTCTTTGCTCTGAGTAAGGGGCAAAAAAAGTGGAAAAAATATGTTGCTGTTGCAAAACTGTTCTGAATATCAATGACTATTTTTTTATTTTGTTTGGAGCACCTGAAGTAAGCTGTATTGTCAGAAGCACAACCATATGTCTGCCCTTGTTTGCAGACACCACAGTGGCCATCATTGTTTCGGTGAGCCTGGCTCTTCTGGTTTGTGCCATTATACCTGTTATATTCTACGGACACTGCCGGAGTAATGCGGGTGAGGACACACACACACACACACACACACACACACACACACACACACACACACACACACACACACACACACACACACACACACACACACACACACACACACACACACACACACACACACACACACACACACGTGTTTTAATGAATCTTGTTTGTTTGTTTCAGAAGGTCAGAACAAGGGTGAGGTGAGTGACCCATTTTGTCATTTACCAATTTCGATTTTGATTAAAATGTTCATCTGTTATGACTGTTTTAAGCATTAAAGTTTGTTGCTCAGATAAAATAATTGTTGACGATGATTCTTATTGATTTACAGTCTGACTACTGTGATGAACATGCAGATGTTGCTTCTACTCCGGCTGCAGTGAGGCTGCGGTCTTTAGAACCAGGTGCTGATCCAGAGTCCAGTATTCAAGATGCCTCACAGTTTGCTGCCGCCTACCAGGCACTGGATCCCAAATCTTTGGACTAAGCAGGGTTGATTCTGTGTCTGAGCTGACAGCTAATCTCACTCTCTTCTCTGTGTTTTGAATGAAATAAAGGACAAATGTTTGAATATATTTCAGTACATATCCTTACTTTGGATGTCTACTTTTTTTTAATTTGTAAGTTCTTTCTCTGTTTCTTACAATGAAAAGCAGCAGCGACCTCCTTGCTGTCCTGTTCATCTTCCAGATTAGGAATAAGGTTAATATGATTTTGACATATTGAATACGCCTCTGTTAGACACATCTGGTGCTGCCTGATGAAAGTAAAAACGGTTTTGTTAACGGGACCAGTAGATTTGCAGGATGAGGCTTCTACGTTGCACAAACAGGTATGGAAGATTTAAAATGCTTAAATTTAAACAAATCAAACTAGGACAAACAGTGAAAGACAATACACATTGTCATTTGTGTTTCCTATTTTTGCATGCATTTTTGAAATGCAAAGCCATATGTTAAGTGACAATTATTTAGCTTTTTTTCTCTTCAATGAGTGAATTAATTGTTTTTTATTGTGTCATGAATCTACATTAAAATTAATTCCCAACACAGAAAACAAATTGAAGAAGTGTGATGCATTTCAGTGTTGACCACCAGAGGGAGGAGAGTGTTTTTTTTGGAAAATGTTTTTGTCATTATGACACAGTAAATGCATACATACAGTACATGCATACATAAATAGCATACATAAAAAGGAAATACATATAACAATTACTCTCCCCATGTTACCTGAAGAAATATTCGGCACATTGATAGCTCTATTGTAATTCTGATTGAAGAAATCTTTGGTTTACTCCCCTACATAGTGAACAAATAATCCAAAAACAGGTTGCTGATATATTAGACAAAACTGTTGACTGTTATTGATGACTGTTATCTTTAGAATCCTTACAATATCAGGGTCTTAGAAGCCATTCCAAACTCTTACAAGGCTTAATATCAACCATTACATTTGGGCTTTCTGCTCTCGTTGCTGTATCATTATGGTTTAGGCTTTTTGTTGTTGTTAAAGCTTTAGTGCGTAACTTTTTGATATTAATGAACGTCCGTTACATTCAAGCCATTGCCAAATGAGTTGCTACAAAGCTAATTAAGACTATCAGCTCCATACAACTCTCTCTGTGTTTCTCAGTATGCCTATGTTCAGAAGATTGTGTCGTCCGGCGACTTTCACACGCAGAAGCTCGAGTCCATCATGTTTTTTTTTTATTTTTTGGTGGGAGGATCGATACAAACATCGATAATATCGATACTAACGTTTGTATTGATAGTGATCAATACCAGCGTAATGAGATCAATACTTTAGTTTTAGTTTCTCTCCAGTGTGCACTGCTGCGGTTTCATCAGAGAGGCGACCTGGCTGTCTGTGTCTGTGTGAGTGCTGCTACTGTCACAGCGCACACACAAGCAGGACAGAGACGGAGCACAAGAATGACAGAGAGGAAGAGGAGCGCTGTGTGGCTATAATTTCAGGCCAAAATTGAAACAACAGCAAGCTGTATAATTTGTAAAAAGGCTGTAAGATACAGTGTAAACACAACAAATTTAGCATATGATAATGTTGTCCTGGGTTTTAACTTATTAATAATCCAAAGGAAAAATCACAAAAACACTTAAAGGTCATTGAAAAATTCATTCAGATTTAGCAATTTGATGATGAATCCATCTTAATTATTAAAAAGCATTGGTATTGTATCGGTATCGGCGATACTGGCCCTGTATTTACTTGGTATCGGATTGATACCAAAGTTTGCAGTATGACACACCACTCCTGTGGACGCGCCGACAGTTTTGTTATCATTACTTAGAACTCCTCATGGGGGAGACAGAAACTACGCACTATAGCTTTAAGAAAGATTAATTACTCATTTCGGAACTGGACCCATTATAAGGCAGTTCAAAGCCACCATAGAAGTAGAATAAGTTGTGATGAAAATATCTTGCTTTGATCAGGGCCAACAACGTTTCTGTTTATAAGGTCCATTCTCATGTTAAATGAAAGCAATGAGTTTAATATACTCAGTGACCACATCATTCATCGCACTCTTGCACATGCACAAGTCTGCTGAATTGTGGTGATTATTTAGAATCACTTTTCAGGGAGGGTGTCAGTACACGATCCGTTCCGCCTGCACGATCCGTTCTTCGCATGCGCAGAAGCTCATGCTTTTACGACCCTACCTGATCATGGATGTATTAATGCTGCGTTCCAGACACAATTTTTAGCCCGTAAGTTACGACTTCAAGCCACAACTCACGACTTGGTAGCGTTCCAGGGTTCAGGTTGGGCTACGCTGACGTTGACGTTAGCTACTGGCTACGCTGACATTGACGTTAGCTAGTGGCTACGCTGACGTTAGCTAGCGGCTACCTAACGTTGACGTTAGCTAGTGCTAGCTGATACTAGCGATTTCTAGTCAGCGACATATATTGGGCTTTTTAATAAACATAACCTGTAGTAGTACACAATTGTGTGTGTATTGTTTTGATTACAATGTGCGGAATTACTTTACGTTGTCTATTCATGTCTATTTATTTCTATTTCACCGGCGTCTGTACAGCCATAGGCGTCGTTTTAGGGGGGGACGGTGGGGACGTGTCCCCACCAGATTTTGTCATGAGTCATTTTGTACCCACCACTTTTTTTTAAACCTCAAGCTCAATTTAGTTAAAAAATAAAGTTCATAACACATAAGATCACTTACTGTACATGAGGAGCAATATGAGAGAGAAATGTGATCGATGATCTCTGTTTAGGAACATTAAACCACGTTAAGCTTTTTCACGTTATATTAAGCCCATGAGAACCGTGGGGAGTCAACCCACAGCCGCTGCTGCTGAAGATGTGAAGCAGAAACAAGCTTATAATGTCAGATAACGTCCATAATAATTGGACTTTTGGTTCGATTTTTTCAGAGTTTTCGGTGGTTATAAGGAGCAATATTACACCACGTCATGTCATATTGTCAACATGGTACGAAGCAGAACATGTCGTGTCTAATGCTTTTTGAAAACTTAAGGCTTTCTTCTTCATAAAACGAGTTGGACATCACATTTTTGAATACATTTTTATTTATTTACATTAGTAAGCTACAGGGGCCTGTACTGAACCCAGGGTTTTCTGTACCACGACGGTGGATTAGTTGTTACCGGGTTCAATCGCCGTGGTAATTTATGCTGAACACCTAACCTGGTCGGGAGCAGGTTATGACGGAGATCAGAGATCAACTGGTGTAAAAGCACCGCCTACTGACCAATCAATAGGCCTACTCCATTGATAACGGCATCACCATTCTTAGAAGATCCATTGACTGAATGGGTGGAGTTCAGTGAGAAAAAAAGAAGAAAAAGTTAGAGAGAGAGAGAGAGAGAGACAGAGAGAGAGAGAGAGAGAGAGAGAGAGAGAGAGAGGTGCGCTCTTAAAAGTTAAAACATTTAGAGACTGACAACCCCGTTAACATTCCCTGATGGATATTTTATGAATGGTAGCCTAGGGCATATAGATTTCCAGTGGAGGGAATAACGTAGGCCTATTGTAAACTTCTTGAGCCGTGTGTTGCCAATGCGCACATCGGTTTGAATTATATTTTCACATTTTTTATTTGCTCCCACGATCGCTTCCCACTGCCAGGGTTGCAACTGAATAGACTACAGTTTATGGAAAGAACAAGTGTAATTATGGTCACATCTTGTGCCTGACTGATTGATAAGCCAGTCCCTCCAGACAAACGTGATTATGCGATCGCAGAATTCAATGCATAATCAGCCAAAGTCCGCATATTTATGTGGGGGCCGCATTTTTTCAAATAGGCTACGCCGCACTTTAGCCGCATAAATTGCCAATTTCCTCGCAAAATATGCGGGGCTTGCATGATTTCATAATCACCGCATTTTCGTTGCAAAAAAGTCACATATATCTCAGCAGAAAGTTGAAAAATGTTGCGTTTACTTCACACAAGAGCAGCCATTTTCCCATGTTGCCATGGGAACGTTATGTAGTGACGTAATTTCGCCTACTGACAACATGGTTGGGGGAATCTCTTTTTCATCAAACCGCAGTTTTTGCAAGTTCCTGCAATTTCATCGCATAAAATTGCACAAATATCCCACATATTCCATCGCATTTTATAAGAAAGCGTGCCGCATAATCAAGGATTTCTGCCCGCAACAATCACAAAACTCTGAATTTGTCTGGAGGGACTGATTGCGTTGTGACTTACACATTTACAGCGTCGGCTTTTTTGCCAGTTTTTCTTCCTGTTCTAGGAAACGACTGGATTGCCTTTTGCTTGTAAACCGTGTCTGTGTTCTTCATATTTATGTAGAATTGCTCTTATGTAAAATATGTGGCTCTGGTAGAGTGATTGCAAACACCGCCTCTTTTATGTGAACGTGCGCGTCTCTAGATTGGTAAACCCGGGTTGAGTCAACTAGTTGATAAACGTTGTGACACAGTTTAACCGTGGTTGTTAGGGTTAGTGTAGCTGGGGAACTGAAAGGAATCCAGGGCATGTTAAACTGGATTTGTAGTAGCCTACAGGCCCCTGGACAACGTCTTTCAAAACATGACCTGCGCGAAAGAGAAAAAAATATGAATGCGTCATTGTCCCCACCACTTCTGGAAATACACTTCCGAATGCGTCTCTGTCCCCACCACATTTCAAACCAAACTGACGCCCATGTGTACAGCATCAACAGGGGGTCGCCATTGTTGTTTATGTGTGTGTGACGTCAAAAACTGTAACTGGGAGTACAAAATCTGGTACGAGTTCACGGGTAGTAAATTACGGGTTGGACGGCCGTTCCAGTGCACTTTCACGGGTAGAAGGTTGTGAAAACACAAGTTACGGGTTGCCTGGAACGCAGCATAAGAGAACGTACCTGATCGGTTCTACGCTTGCGCGATTACCGGTCCGTTCTGCGCATGTGCATACATAACTATTATGTAGCTGCATGCTAACGCAACATATCTGTTATCTTGGCCAACAGTGGTGATTTTTCACGGTAAAGTCCTGCTATATACTCCGCTGCTACCGCGAACAATCACCAATAAAGACTTCTAAACCAAACACTACACAACCGGACATGGCCCAGCACTAAAGTGACCGGAATTTTGGGAGAAATTACCAGCATTGGCCAAGATTACAGCTATGTCGCGTTAGCATGCTACATAGCCGTTAGCTGCTAGGAGTATGCTAACGTTAGATAGTGGAACGAAGCAGCACTTTCTAACGTCAGAAATCTCAGATAAAGGCTTCTGGACCAAACACTACCCAATCGGACATGTTTCAGCAGGAATGAGACCCATAATTGGGGAGAATTTAACAACAATGGCCGCCAAGATGACATGTTTACTGCCGTAGTGCGGTGAAGTTGGCTGGACGTTTGATATTCACTTGATATTCGATTTTAACTTCTTGTTCTGTCGCTAGGTTCTGTCTAAGGGACCGTCGACAAATTACCGTTTTGGTAGATTGGCAAACCATTTTCTCAGAAAAATATTCACCAAAATTCAATAAAAGGGACTTTTTTCATTCTGATTGCTGTAGTAGTTGCCAATGGTAAGCCTCTACTTACTACAGGTCATATTTTTCTCATATGTCACATGATAGTGAAACAGTATGCAAGTAAAGGTTTGAAATATTCACCAAAAATCAATGAAAGGGACTTTTTTCATTCTGATTGCTGTAGTAGTTGCCAAAGGTAAGCCTCTACTTACTACAGGTTATAGTTTTCTCATAGGTCACATGATAGTAAAACAGTATGACATTAAAAGTTGAAAATATTCACCAAAGATCAATGAAAGGGACTTTTCTCATTCTGATTGCTGTAGTAGCTGCCAATGGTAAGCCTCTACTTACTACAAGTCACAGCCACGCGGTTCCGGTAAAACTTGCTTTACATTTACATGTTACACCTGTGTCATAGTGTAACAAAATAATTCTTGCAACAAAGATTTTCAGTTTCACATATTTCATTAATTAATACTTGCATAATTAGCCAATTACTAGTTCATATCACAAATAACTTATCTTTGCCCCTCATAGTGGGGTTGATATTTGTTTAATATATTACATTCAGATAGTAAGCACAAACACGTTATCTTGGAAAACCAAACTCATTCACAAGTGAATATCTTCACCTCTCGCCGATGATTGGGCAGGTAATCTGCCGACCGATGGAAACGTTAGTGGCTACAAACATACCAGTAGACAAAACATATGAAGACCAGTGTAACTACTGAACTTGAAAGCATCCCACTTTCAAAATGCCAGGACAAAAAAGGAAGAAACCCAAACTTGAAACAAAACACATTTAAAAATGAATTATGTCTATCAATGACAGGAACAACGATAATAGTTTTTTTCCAGCAAATATTACAGGACCAGATTTAACCTACTGGGCCGAAGGGATTGGTTAAATTTAACATGGGAACCGGCCACCATTCCGACTTTGTCATGGAGGTGAGGCAAATCATCTCAAACTCAAATGTTATGCATAATAACATACATTTCCCATATGATCAGTTTTAATCAACATGACTGTCTTTACTTTTAAGTCTTTTGTACAGGCTGTAAGATAATTGACTGTGTCCTTTTTTGTTAAGATGGCAAAACAAACAATTGAAAGTTTTCCTGCAATCCCAGAGGAATTTAACATCAATCCAGATCGAGAGAACATTGCATGGTTGAGAAGACAGATGGCTGACAAGATCATTCTTGCATCTGGTAATGTCAAGACTTAACTTTAGCAATTTCCTAAAACCACTACTTTAAATGAATCACAAAAGAATGATTGATTCAAATCGAGCATTTTTGTGCACAACAATTAGAGTCCAAGGAGGATTTCTGCTCCCACTGTGGACTAAAAGTTCCTCTTTCATTGCAAATCCAATCAAGAAATATTCTTTGGGTGAGCATCACACCTTAAGAAATAATTAATTCAGAGTAATGGGAAACACAAGACTTAATGTATTCTACTTTACTGTTTGTGCAGATACAATGTGAAAAGTGCAAGAGATGGTTTCATGCATCTTGTCTTGGACTGACAGCCGACAGGGTTCCAGACGAAGACACCACATGGTGTTGTGAAATTTGTTCTATTTGATCAAAACAAATATAGCTGGATATGTAAATACTGTAAATAGTTAGAAGTATATTTGTTGCATTGATTTCAACTTAGCATTTGTAGCAGGGTGCCACATAATACAACATGACCTTTCAGTAATCTCTGCCTTTGCTGTATTGTGTAGCATGGTCAACTGGAAGGTGAAAAAATGTCACTTCATGTTTCCCCACCAAACCTGTAATCCAATTCTATGTATTTCTAATTCTACAGAATGGGAAATGCTTTTTCATTGAAATAAGTAATTTGCTTTATTTTTGGTGAATATTGTTTATAAATTACTTCAGCTCCCATATCTTTGGTGAATGTTTTTCTGGTTTCATATTTGATGATGATTTCAGGAACACCTGACCTGTAGTAAGTAGCAGTGAGAGTTTGGGAAGGACTACAGCAATCTGAATGATGCAATGTCTTTTCATTCATTTCAAACTTTTAATTGCATACTGACTCACTATCATGTGACCTATGAGAAAAAGATGATCTGTAGTAAGTAGAGGCTTACCATTGGCAGCTACTACAGCAATCAGAATGAAAAAAAAACATTTCATTGATTTTTGGTGAATATTATCAACTTTTAATTGCATACTGTTTCACTATCATGTGACCTATGAGAAAAATATGACCTGTAGTAAGTAGAGGCTTACCTTTGGCAACTACTACAGCAATCAGAATGAGAAAAGTCCCTTTCATTGATCTTTGGTGAATATTTTCAACTTTTAATGTCATACTGTTTCACTATCATGTGACCTATGAGAAAACTATAACCTGTAGTAAGTAGAGGCTTACCTTTGGCAACTACTACAGCAATCAGAATGAAAAAAGTCCCTTTCATTGATTTTTGGTGAATATTTCAAACCTTTACTTGCATACTGTTTCACTATCATGTGACCTATGAGAAAACTATAACCTGTAGTAAGTAGAGGCTTACCATTGGCAGCTACTACAGCAATCAGAATGAGAAAAAAACATTTCATTGACTTTTGGTGAATATTATCAACTTTTAATTGCATACTGTTTCACTATCATGTGACCTATGAGAAAAAGATGACCTGTAGTAAGTAGAGGCTTACCTTTGGCAACTACTACAGCAATCAGAATGAGAAAAGTGCCTTTTATTGAATTTTGGTGAATATTTTTTCTGAGAAAATGGTTTGCCAATCTACCAAAACGGTAATTTGTTGACGGTCCCTTAGACAGAACCTAGCGACAGAACAGGAAGTTAAAATTGAATATCAAGTGAATATCAAACGTCCAGCCAACTTCACCGCACTGAAAGGACACTTTTGTACGTTCACACTTCGTTGCGTTATTAGTCAAGACCATAGACAGGTATATTAATAATTAATTAATGGTCTATGGTCAAGACGAAGTATTACCAGTAAAACTATCAACATAAACAACACAACAATGACGTCAAGCAAAATATGCTGCCAGTTGCCGTCAAGTGTTTTTTAACACATGCGTAGTACAAATCGCACAGGTTTTCTGCTACGCAATTCTGCGCATGCGAAGAACGGATCGTGCAGGCGGAACGGATCGTGTACTGAGAAAGTCAGAGAGAAGTAAGAGAAATACGCAGCCATTCTTTTATTACATTTGCACCCTATTGTTTGAAAACCTTGTACTGTAGTGCAACGTTGCTTAGTGCTCATCATAGTGCAATCATTAGTTAGGATGGGTTAAATGCAGAGGATAGCCTATGTTCCTTGTATAGGCCTATGTAAAGGTAGGCTACTTGGCGAATAAAGGAATTATAATAATAATAATAATATAACATGCAATAATTAATAGTACAAGTGGTGAACACAGCACTGACATATCACCACCTTTACGTTGATACGGCAGACTTGCAGAGCTCTCAAGTGTCAAGCATTGAGCGTGACAGTCACTCATTTCGGTCTGTTGTTACGCACTCCCGCCACACATTGTATTTCTCACGCAGAAAAACTATTTATAATATATTTAATATACCGCAGCGCCCAAAATGTCTCCGCTCTCACTATGGAACCGGCAGAAATCAAGAGGCTCCCCTGGAGATCTTGGTCAGTCAGTAGTCTTATCAGCCAATCAAAAAAAAAGAAGAAAGGGGCTACACCAGACGCGCCGTCAGCTGATTTTGCCGAGGCTTCGGTTCGAATGTTTTGAGTGTAGCCCTGAATGTATTTAGAAAAGTTGACTGACAAATATGAAAGTGGCTTAGTGTCCACTCTCACTGTAAAAAGCTGCAGCTTCAGGTTTATGGACGCGCTCTGCTGTCGACATGCTGCGGCAGATGTGACGCGTTTGAGCTCCGTTAATTCTGTTCTCCACCTCCGACGTAGAGCAGCGTTCAGCCATTAAAATTAATAATGTATAATTGAGGTGAATAATTGTCAAATGCACATTTAAGGAGGTTACTTTCCCAACAAAAGATGCAAAAGAGAAGGTAAGAGTAAATGATGCCTAAGCTACATGTGTGCTGACTCAGATATAATTAGAAAAGTTGATCCAAAGGAGAATAAATAGTTGAAAGCAATGCAGAATACCTGCAAGCCTTACTGCAATATATTCCATTATGTTTTTATATTTGAATTTTAATTTGTGTCCCTTTACATAAAGATATTTCCAGCATATTGATTCAGAAAAAGGTACTAATAGGTGCATAGAAATTCACCACAATGCAGGAAATGAAGTGTTTAATGCTCAACATTTTCTGGGAGTGGACCCCCAGAACCCCCCATCATAAGACACCAAACAAATCTGGAACCAGAACCCTGTCCTTTGGGCTGCCAGGCCAGTTATGATTATTGGTGCCATCTAACTAACATCTACAAACTGGAAGCTATAATGAACATACACTGGCTATTAACAAGCTGGGCGGGGGGGGGGGATGTCACTCTTGCCTGTCTTCAAAACTTGAGAGCCCTGGACTTGTTAGCAAACAGTTACTCATTTACACATCCAGCAGTTGGGGAGCAACATTATCTTTTATGCATCTTTCTGTCCTTGTAATGAATGTTGTGCCAATATTCACTCTCTTTTAGCTCTGTGTTTTTTTGTTTTTATCTCTACCAACTCCTGAGGGAAATATCAGTCTATTTAGCTGTAAATGCTCCTCAATGTTCACCAGCTATAGTCAATCATTTTGTCTGTTTGGTGTTGAGCAGGTTTACATTGGGGTTTTTTTCGGAGCATTTTCTCTGAGAACAGCTGCTGGAGAGGTTTAAAACGAAGCAATGAGAGTGGTGAGAGTGAACCAAAACAGTTACGGACTGGACAGCTGAACAATGAGGTGTGTGACGGCCCTGGGCCAGATGACTACCTGCTCTGGCTTGTTTCAGGAACCTGATTGATTGGCTCCTCCCACCTTGAACTCGTGGTGTGGACCTCCCTCTTTTGTTATGCTCTTAAATGAACTGGGCAAAACAGCTGAAACTCACTAAAAAAGCTCCAGGGGAGCTGCGCAGCTTCAGGTGATATTTCTCTGTGGGTTCATCACTATAAGTGCACCTTTTCATATTGTCATTTGATACATTGTTATTATATAAATGTAAATGCTAGCCGCTTTAAAATAAACAACAAACAAAGCATCTTCTCAGTATTAGTATCAAAGTGAACTATATGCATTTGTATTCACATATGCTTAATTGAAATTGTTCATCAACATCAGTAGTAGTGATGAAGAAAAGCAGTAGAGTGTAATTTAGTATGCTATATTAGGTCGGTGACATATGTATTGCATTTCAATTATTTGCATCACATATACTGATACAAGCAACAGCACTGAAACTAAGCAGAGATATGTGAGAGACACAGATCTCTCACTTCATCTTCTTCCACACACATTTCTCTTCTTATGTCTATCTACAGCCCTTCACTTCCTCTCTCAGTTAAAACCACAGAAGGAAGGTACATAGTTAAGAGCTTAACTAAATGTTATTTCATTTGCAGGGTTGTGCAGGGAGTGAAGCATGATGAAACATGTAACCATTGTTTAGGTTTCTGAATAGACAGGTAGACAGAGCCTGGAGGGACTACCCAGAATAAGAAACAACTAGAGCTGGCACTTTCTCAATAAGAATGAAGACCAGTTATATCTTCTACTGTCTTCTATATGGTAAGTTGTTAAAGGGATACATCCATTGATTTATCTAAAAAAGTCAAAGATGCTTTAACTCTTGTAACACAATTCAATTTTGGGCAGCTGCTGGGATAGAGGGAGCAGCCATCAATGTAGAGGGATTCGAGGGAGAAGAAGTCTCGTTTCAGTGTTCACACAAACTTGCGTGGAAAAACAACAAATACTTCTGCAAGGATCCATGTAAAGACAGTGAAGATGTACTGGTTACTGTACAAGCTGGTGGAAGAGTGGAGTCAGGGAGGATAGCTCTGGTGGACTCGGGGGACGGAGTTTTCACTGTGACCATCAGTCAACTCCAGCTGTCAGACTTGGGGAGATACTGGTGTGCAGTGGACAGGCCTGGTTTTGATACATTGACTGCAGTTCATCTCACTGTAAAGGAAGGTACGTGCATGCATGATCGTATCACTTTTACTTTGAGTAACTGCTTTTATGTTTCTCTCTCCATTCACGACTACACATTTCCCCATCAGTGGTGGAATGTAACGATGTACATTTACTCAAGTGCTGCACTTTAATACAATTTTGAGGTACTTGTACTTTACTTTAGTATGCTACTTTAAACATCAAGAGAAATATTGTAGTAACATTGAGACAATTTTAAAAACAAAGGGGCATTGATCACACACGCCTACTTTTATTTACTTTTTGGGCATTTTCTGAATTTATTTTTGACAGGACAGTAAAGGAGGAGTAAACTTTGGCGCCCGCTCTACCAACTGAGGTCTACCAACTGAGCTATATGGGCGCCCACACATACCTACTTTTAAATGAACTTATCATTGCACATATATTAGATGATATAAAATAAAAGAATAAACCCAATGGTGGAAGGCCAGTAGTCAACAGCTGTAACCAAGCCCTTTGTTTTATACTTCAGTTGTCTGCGCGGAGGCGTCAGCAGTGCTGGAGGTGAGCGGCCATGTTGGAGGAGAGGTCTCCATCCACTGTTCTGGTAGCTGGACCACAAACAACAGCTCTGAACACTACCACATGTACTTCAGCAAAGGAGTCTGCTCCAGGGAAACCATTCTCATTCAAACTGAGAGGAAGAGGTTGGCCGGTGCGTGGCGAGGGAGATACAGAATGGAGGTCAACAGAGGAGACGGAGCCTTCAACGTGACCATAAAGAGGCTGAAGAGGGTGGATGCAGGGAAATATTGCTGTGGAGTGGAGACAACTTTTAATGTGTTGCACCAAGAGGTCAATCTCATAGTCGTAGATGGTAAATATTTTGGCTAGATGCATGAAAGTTCCTTCAGGATTGGTAATTATGTATGAAGCAAAGCTAAGTGTGAACTGTAGGTTATTATATTGTTAAGATTATTAGGTCATATTGTCTGTAGGACTGTTAAACCAAACCTTGGCTGTGTTTGAAACCGTTCCCTCATTCCCTATTCCCTATATAGTGTTTATTAAATTATATAAACTATATAGAGAATGACCAAAAGAGTCCTTGTGCTTCTTCTCCTCTGAGAAAACATGACCACGTTGTAGGGTACATCCTATGTACACTCAAATTAGCTGTGCATTGTGGGTATTTTTTAGTGGAATATAAAGTGAATTAACTTAACTGCTGAGAGTTTAGTGAGTTTAGTTTAGGGATCGGTTTCGAACACACTCCTTGTCTCATAAGTACTATTGATTGTGTCCGCAGGCTCAAACCACCCACAATTTTATGTAGCTGACAGCCTGGTCTTGCTTTGCATGGAAAGTCTGAAATTATTATATATACTGTAGATGTTGCGATGCAACAACGTCACATGAGCACACACAGTATTCCTCACCAGTTAACCCTCTGTCCTGTTCTCCCAAAGCTTCCACTGTTCCTCAACAATCTCCACCCTCCACCACCACCCTGCAGACCGAAGCAGAAACTCTGCCCCGAGGCAGCTTTGCATCCAGCAGTAAACCGTCACCAGAAGCATCAGTCCTGCCCGCTACAGAGGCCAAGACAAACCAGCCAGCAGCAACCCACCTCAGAGGTATTACACAGTCACTGTTAGCAGCAGTTCTCCTTCAAAAGCTTTCAAAACAGCAACTTAAAAGTTTGACATATTATAACTCAGCTTAATAATACTGGTTTGGTCTAATCCAAAATGTGTTTTAGGATTTGTTACTTTACTTGGATGTTTGACCTCCATTGTGCCGAATGTTGTATGTGAAGAATTGGACACTTGAACGCTGTTTTCACATTCATCTGCAGAAGGTGGAAAGTTTCTCTGTGTTTCTCAGCTTAAACATGAGTTCAATGCCTGGAAGCACCAGCAGGATTTTGGAAGCCAATCATGGTCCAATATGCAACTTACACAAGAGTGATGTAAAAACGTGAAGCCTCCAGGTCACATGCACTGGGAATTAACTTTCCTCCCTCTTTTGTTTCCATCAGTTGAACTTTTGAAATGAAGATTCTATAGGCCTTATGGTTCCAGAGTTATTGGCCAACAAGAAAACACTTAGTTACAGCTCCGCCATCCAGTCAAGTGCTGAGTTAGATCTCAAATCAATCTGTAGAGTTTGTTATAGTCCAACTACTATTATTTTTAGGTAGTTAAATGTCTGCATTGCATATTATTAGAATGGATTAAAAAGACATTGTATCGTACTGCGTCCAAAAAGTGAATTTGAGAACACACACACACACACACACACACACACACACACACACACACACACACACACACACACACACACACACACACACACACACACACACACACACACACACACACACACACACACACACACTCAAACGTGTTTTAATGAATCTTGTTTGTTTGTTTCAGAAGGTCAGAACAAGGGTGAGGTGAGTGACCCATTTTGTCATTTACCAATTTTGATTTTGATTAAAATGTTCATCTGTTATGACTGTTTTAAGCATTAAAGTTTGTTGCTCAGATAAAATAATTGTTGACGATGATTCTTATTGATTTACAGTCTGACTACTGTGATGAACATGCAGATGTTGCTTCTACTCCGGCTGCAGTGAGGCTGCGGTCTTTAGAACCAGGTGCTGATCCAGAGTCCAGTATTCAAGATGCCTCACAGTTTGCTGCCGCCTACCAGGCACTGGATCCCAAATCTTTGGACTAAGCAGGGTTGATTCTGTGTCTGAGCTGACAGCTAATCTCACTCTCTTCTCTGTGTTTTGAATGAAATAAAGGACAAATGTTTGAATATATTTCAGTACATATCCTTACTTTGGATGTCTACTTTTTTTTAATTTGTAAGTTCTTTCTCTGTTTCTTACAATGAAAAGCAGCAGCGACCTCCTTGCTGTCCTGTTCATCTTCCAGATTAGGAATAAGGTTAATATGATTTTGACATATTGAATACGCCTCTGTTAGACACATCTGGTGCTGCCTGATGAAAGTAAAAACGGTTTTGTTAACGGGACCAGTAGATTTGCAGGATGAGGCTTCTACGTTGCACAAACAGGTATGGAAGATTTAAAATGCTTAAATTAAAACAAATCAAACTAGGACAAACAGTGAAAGACAATACACATTGTCATTTGTGTTTCCTATTTTTGCATGCATTTTTGAAATGCAAAGCCATATGTTAAGTGACAATTATTTAGCTTTTTTTCTCTTCAATGAGTGAATTAATTGTTTTTTATTGTGTCATGAATCTACATTAAAATTAATTCCCAACACAGAAAACAAATTGAAGAAGTGTGATGCATTTCAGTGTTGACCACCAGAGGGAGGAGAGTGTTTTTTTTGGAAAATGTTTTTGTCATTATGACACAGTAAATGCATACATACAGTACATGCATACATAAATAGCATACATAAAAAGGAAATACATATAACAATTACTCTCCCCATGTTACCTGAAGAAATATTCGGCACATTGATAGCTCTATTGTAATTCTGATTGAAGAAATCTTTGGTTTACTCCCCTACATAGTGAACAAATAATCCAAAAACAGGTTGCTGATATATTAGACAAAAACTGTTGACTGTTATTGATGACTGTTATCTTTAGAATCCTTACAATATCAGGGTCTTAGAAGCCATTCCAAACTCTTACAAGGCTTAATATCAACCATTACATTTGGGCTTTCTGCTCTCGTTGCTGTATCATTATGGTTTAGGCTTTTTGTTGTTAAAGCTTTAGTGCGTAACTTTTTGATATTAATGAACGTCCGTTACATTCAAGCCATTGCCAAATGAGTTGCTACAAAGCTAATTAAGACTATCAGCTCCATACAACTCTCTCTGTGTTTCTCAGTATGCCTATGTTCAGAAGATTGTGTCGTCCGGCGACTTTCACACGCAGAAGCTCGAGTCCATCATGTTTTTTTTTTATTTTTTGGTGGGAGGATCGATACAAACATCGATAATATCGATACTAACGTTTGTATTGATAGTGATCAATACCAGCGTAATGAGATCAATACTTTAGTTTTAGTTTCTCTCCAGTGTGCACTGCTGCGGTTTCATCAGAGAGGCGACCTGGCTGTCTGTGTCTGTGTGAGTGCTGCTCCTGTCACAGCGCACACACAAGCAGGACAGAGACGGAGCACAAGAATGACAGAGAGGAAGAGGAGCGCTGTGTGGCTAAAATTTCAGGCCAAAATTGAAACAACAGCAAGCTGTATAATTTGTAAAAAGGCTGTAAGATACAGTGTAAACACAACAAATTTAGCATATGATAATGTTGTCCTGGGTTTTAACTTATTAATAATCCAAAGGAAAAATCACAAAAACACTTAAAGGTCATTGAAAAATTCATTCAGATTTAGCAATTTGATGATGAATCCATCTTAATTATTAAAAAGCATCGGTATTGTATCGGTATCGGCGATACTGGCCCTGTATTTACTTCCTATCGGATCGATACCAAATTTTGCAGTATGACACACCACTCCTGTGGACGCGCCGACAGTTTTGTTATCATTACTTAGAACTCCTCATGGGGGAGACAGAAACTACGCACTATAGCTTTAAGAAAGATTAATTACTCATTTCAGAACTGGACCCATTATAAGGCAGTTCAAAGCCACCATAGAAGTAGAATAAGTTGTGATGAAAATATCTTGCTTTGATCAGGGCCACCAACGTTTCTGTTTACAAGGTCCATTCTCATGTTAAATGAAAGCAATGAGTTTAATATACTCAGTGACCACATCATTTATCGCACTCTTGCACATGCACAAGTCTGCTGAATTGTGGTGATTATTTAGAATCACTTTTCAGGGAGGGTGTGAGAAAGTCAGAGAGAAGTAAGAGAAATACACAGCCATTCTTTTATTACATTTGCACCCTATTGTTTGAAAACCTTGTACTGTAGTGCAACTGCTTAGTGCTCATCATAGTGCAATCATTAGTTAGGATGGGTTAAATGCAGAGGATATGTTCCTTGTATATGTAAAAAGGTACTTGGCGAATAAAGGAATTATAATAATAATAATAATATAACATGCAATAATTAATAGTACAAGTGGTGAACACAGCAATGACATATCACCACCTTTACGTTGATACGGCAGACTTGTTAGCAAACAGTTACTCATTTACACATCCAGCAGTTGGGGAGCAACATTATCTTTTATGCATCTTTCTGTCCTTGTAATGAATGTTGTGCCAATATTCACTCTCTTTTAGCTCTGTTTTTTTTTGTTTTTATCTCTACCAACTCCGGAGGGAAATATCAGTCTATTTAGCTGTAAATGCTCCTCAATGTTCACCAGCTATAGTCAATAATGTTTTGTTTTTTCGGAGCATTTTCTCTGAAAACAGCTGCTGGTGAGGTTTAAAACGAAGCAATGAGAGTGGTGAGAGTGAACCAAAACAGTTACGGACTGGACAGCTGAACAATGAGGTGTGTGACGGCCCTGGGCCGGATGACTACCTGCTCTGGCTTGTTTCAGGAACCTGATTGATTGGCTCCTCCCACCTTGAACTCGTGGTGTGGACCTCCCTCTTTTGTTATGCTCTTAAATGAACTGGGCAAAACAGCTGAAACTCACTAAAAAAGCTCCAGGGGAGCTGCGCAGCTTCAGGTGATATTTCTCTGTGGGTTCATCACTATAAGTGCACCTTTTCATATTGTCATTTGATACATTGTTATTATATAAATGTAAATGCTAGCCGCTTTAAAATAAACAACAAACAAAGCATCTTCTCAGTATTAGTATCAAAGTGAACTATCTGCATTTGTATTCACATATGCTTAATTGAAATTGTTCATCAACATCAGTAGTAGAGATGAAGAAAAGCAGTAGAGTGTAATTTAATACGCTATATTAGGTCGGTGACATATGTATTGCATTTCAATTATTTGCATCACATATACTGATACAAGCAACAGCACTGAAACTAAGCAGAGATATGTGAGAGACACAGATCTCTCACTTCATCTTCTTTTACACACATTTCTCTTCTTATGTCTGTCTACAGCCCTTCACTTCCTCTCTCAGTTAATACCACAGCAGGAAGGTACATAGTTAAGAGCTTAACTAGATGTTATTTCATTTGCAGGGTTGTGCAGGGAGTGAAGCATGATGAAACATGTAACCATTATTTAGGTTTCTGAATAGACAGGTAGACAGAGCCTGGAGGGACTACCCAGAATAAGAAACAACTAGAGCTGGCACTTTCTCGATAAGAATGAAGTACGCTATATTAGGTCGGTGATATATGTATTGCATTTCAATTATTTGCATCACATATACTGATACAAGCAATAGCACTGAAACTAAGCAGAGATATGTGAGAGACACAGATCTCTCACTTCATCTTCTTCCACACACATTTCTCTTCTTATGTCTGTCTACAGCCCTTGACTTCCTCTCTCAGTTAAAACCACAGAAGGAAGGTACATAGTTAAGAGCTTAACTAAATGTTATTTCATTTGCAAGGTTGTGCAGGGAGTGAAGCATGATGAAACATGTAACCATTGTTTAGGTTTCTGAATAGACAGGTAGACAGAGCCTGGAGGGACTACCCAGAATAAGAAACAACTAGAGCTGGCACTTTCTCAATAAGAATGAAGACCAGTTATATCTTCTACTGTCTTCTATATGGTAAGTGTGTTAAAGGGATACATCCATTGATTTATCTAAACAAGTCAAAGATGCTTTAACTCTTGTAACACAATTCAATTTTGGGCAGCTGCTGGGATAGAGGGAGCAGCCATCAATGTAGAGGGATTCGAGGGAGAAGAAGTCTCGTTTCAGTCTTCACACAAACTTGCGTCGAAAAACAACAAATACTTCTGCAAGGATCCATGTAAAGACAGTGAAGATGTACTGGTTACTGTACAAGCTGGTGGAAGAGTGGAGTCAGGGAGGATAGCTCTGGTGGACTCGGGGGACGGAGTTTTCACTGTGACCATCAGTCAACTCCAGCTGTCAGACTTGGGGAGATACTGGTGTGCAGTGGACAGGCCTGGTTTTGATACATTCACTGCAGTTCATCTCACTGTAAAGGAAGGTACGTGCATGCATGATCGTATCACTTTTACTTTGAGTGACTGCTTTTATGTTTCTCTCTCCATTCACGACTACACATTTCCCCATCAGTGGTGGAATGTAATGATGTACATTTACTCAAGTGCTGCACTTTAATACAATTTTGAGGTACTTGTACTTTACTTTAGTATGCTACTTTAAACATCAAGAGAAATATTGTAGTTTTTACTCTACAACATGTATCTGCTAGAGTTACTTTACCAATTAATATTTTGCACACAAAATCTTGGCAAGGTTTGTAAAATATACATTTTTGCATAATAAACCAGCGGTTCCCAATTTGTTGGGGCTTATGACACCTTAGATTATTTGGGGCCTTTCATTTCATGTTTCACAAATCCAGTTCCACCAACGACTAATTTGTCTTTTAAAACTTCCCAGGAGATTTTATTGAAAGAACTTTTCAAGACAAAAAACAAAAATGACATAAACGTCCCAAAAATTAGCACAAATTTGTGAATCAGATTTTTTTTCTTCTCATCATTCATTTCATGAACCTCAGCTTCATCTTGTGACCCCTAGGATGGGAACTACTGGACTAAACTGTACAGAGTAATAACAACTAGCTCCACACTGACCTGCTACCACAGTTTACCCTTGTGTTGTCGTTCCCATCGACCATGTAACTTTTAGTTTTTCTGGGTCAATTTCTTTTCCTTTTGTCACTATTCCCGATGTTTTTGTCACTTTTTTTCCACGTTTGTTTGTCACTGTTTCCGATGTTTTTGTCGATTTTTTTCTACACTCTTTTTGGTGTTTTTGGCATTTTTTTGGACATGTTTCACACTTTTTTTTAAAACATTGTAGTCACTTTTTTCAATGTTTTCTCTCAAAATGCTATAACATTGAATAAAACAACCAAATTCAATCAAAAATAGTGAACTGATCATTTATTTTACTTGTGAAGAGCGTTTTATGGAACCATCTGCATTATGTTTTTGACAATTTGGTTGAAAGAAACCCAAATTTCTGATATACAATCTTTTTGAAAAAGGGTCATTTGACCTGAGGACAACAGGAGGGTTAAATGCTGTTTACACACTCATGCATCAATAAAAACAATTTAATAATGTGATATATCATTTTATATCTATACCAATTTATATACCACTGTTCCATATACAGGTGAGACAACAACTGTCATACCTGAAATTTCTCCGACATGGACACATCAGAATATTTCCAACTCCACGCAATTTACACCTGGAATGGACACCAGTAGGCCTACAAACTTTTCAACAGGTAGAAGGAATACATCATCAAATTTGAATCCTTACAAATATCAATCATAGGTAGAAAAACTTACAATAAGTAATATTCTATTCAACCTCACAGCCTCGAACAGCACTAATGGAGGAGGACAGAACATCATCATAGGTGAGTCTCTATCTTTTTGGTGTGTACATGGTGCATGGATACAGCTGGAGACTGACACTTGTGGATGTGTAAAATTGTTGAGCCATCTCTCTTGTTTTTGGTCAGGCACCGTGTTGTACGCTACAGTCGGGGCTGTTGCCATGCTCACTATGTGGGTGCTGACAGCAATGCTCATCAGGAACCGCAGAGAAAACTCCAAACCTCAACCACAAGTTTGCACCAACAGCACCGACCTCGTCAGTGCAGATAAAAGAGGGGTACGAGACACAAACTGGAGCTCGACATGTCAACAACTCTGCCTAGAGAAACATGACGTTTGTCTTGACAGCGAATGAAATTAAGCTGACAATGATTAAGTTTCCTTTCCTGGTTTCAGAGGTTGATGTACGAAGAGGGGTTTTCCTAAAGTCCATCAGTTCACATTTCTATTTCTCTTTATTTGGAATCTTTGAATTTGAAGTTTCTGCACTGGGATACTTTAAAACCCACACTTCATCAGTATTGTCAGTTATATAGGAGTGTTGTGTTAAAGGAATAGTTTGAAATATTAGGTAATACACTTATTTGAGTTCTTGCTGAGAGTTACTGTAGATGAGAAGATACCAGATTCATGTCTTTCTGTTAAATATAAAGCTGTAGGAGACAGTTAGCTGAGCTCCAGGAAGAGTCCAGACAGTCACTGCGCCATAACAAGAAATAGGCCCATACAGTACACAGCACACAATCCCCCTCATGAAATAATATTTAACATTTTGTTTTTTTGTGGGGATAAAATTGTGAACTTTTTTAGTGAGTTTTAGAGGTGCTGGGGTACTATAGACAGAAACATACTATATATGTAATTATATATTGTGTGTAATATGATGGCAAATAGTTTGCAGTATGTGTGGGTGTACAACAGTAAGCCTTTATAAACCGTCCCTATTGTTGCATTATGGCTGTGAGTTTTGCAGTAGAAGGGATCCAACTTGTTCAAGTTCTGCCGACTCACTTAGCTTTGAACATGGAGAAAATTGGACTCTTTAACTGTTGTTTTGTCAGCTACAAACAAAACAAACAAAAACAGCTTTGTGCAGTTTGTAGTTTATTTTTTCTGGGTCTGTAATTTCTTTACTAATAAGAAGGAAAATAGGGACAGCAATCAGTTGGTACACTCCCAATTCATTTATTCCAATGAATTACTAGTATAACCTAACCTAACCTTGTCTTTTAGTTAGTCAGCTGAATGTGCAAAAGTGAGAAATGTGTCTATAGGCAAACATATTCAGCTGAACATATATGAATAATAAACGTTTTTTTTTAACTATGGATAATGAATGGATATTTTTGTGAGGTTGAATAGAAATTCCAATCTTCCCTATACTTAGTACCAAATTACATAGTTTTTTCCAGAAAAAGAAAATAGATTTTTCATCGTCATGTTTTGCTTTTATATTTAAGAGGCCATCCACATGAAGACGCGTTTGGATGCAAACGCACTTTTTTTGCATCGTTTGGGCCGATTGTCCACACGAATCCTGTAAACGCACTGCCCGTAAACGCACTTTTTTGAAACCTGGTCCCAGGGTGAATAAAAAAAAACGTTTGGCTTCGTGTGTACGGCGAAACCGCATACGTGCGTATCGATGATGTCATCCCCACACACCTCGGCCTCACAGCTGACTGCCTTCAACCCAGCTGACTGCTCTAGCAGGGACATAATACTGTTTATAAAGTGGAAGTAGAGAACGTATCAACTAGCTAGCTAATCTGTCTGCTCATCAACTCCTTGAACGGATTATAGTAACTTTTAGCACCGCTTATTGTAGAAAGGCTACCGCAAGAAAAACGTGCAGCTAGATTATCAAAAAGACATCGGATCATTGATGTTTGTTTGACTGCCGATGTTAGCTAGCAGAGCTAACGTTAGCGCGCTTTTCTAGGTGGCCTTTATATAACGGGCAGTGGTGAAAGTTATTAAAGTCTAGTCCATGGATGTATTAGGAGAACTAGCCTAGCTAGTCATGTTATGAAAGGAAGTGGAAGTGACTGAAGGCTGCTCTTCTTCGTTCCGTTAATTTCTGTAGCAATAACAGCGCCGCCTACAGGCCTGGCATATGAAGTACCGTGTTGAGTCATTTACAGATGGATTCATGTGGACGTGAATTTTCTTGAACCAAATCCAGGGAAGACGAATGCGTTTTCATCCCAACGTCTTCATGTGGACATGGCCTAAGTCTGCAGTACATCATATTTGCAATGCAAATTTTAATAAGGCTTTAGTCAGCTTTATATGGTATTCATATATGTTTTAGTGCGTAGATTCAGTACAGTGACAGTTAAATTCAGTAAGTTGTGGAAGACACTAGAACTAATACGTGCAAATAATGTTTTCCCTTTTCACTTTTTAACAGGCCAACTCTAATGAAGTGCAGCCGATTAAAGAGAGGTTCTCTCGTACACACCATCCAAAGCAGGATCCACCAACAGCTGAGTCCACAGCAGCCGAATGTAGTGTACCCATGCATATCTATGAAAACATCCCCTTCTCCAAAGGCACTGCACATTCAAGATGCTCAGTTGCAAACGTCCGAGACGCACATGACATCAGCCCTAGGATCTACATCAAACCTCTGCCACCTATATCTGAAAGAACTGGTGAAGGCTATCTTAAACCTACAGAAACTACAAATGCGTTAAACAATTCTACAGAGAGCTGTACGAGCAACGCATCAGCTTGTCACTCCCGTTCTCACAATGATTGCACAGAAGTGAGACCCAGATCACTTTGGTTTGGCTTGGATTTATCAGAAACAGCATGAGTTACTCTCAATGGTGTGATTTGTATGGACATTACGTAATGGACAACTGAACTGTACCTCCTCTGCTTGTCCAGTTATAACCAACATTTATCTTTCACTTTGAGAAATAAAATAGTAAAACCTTTAATACCTTTTAAACCTTTTAATAAAATTGTTAAACTATGGCTTTTCACTGTCACAGCCTTAAGATAAAATCTAAAGGGCACAGGAAAAACACTTTTTATTGTGTCTACCGTATGTATGTAGGTCACTGTGTGTGTGTGTGTCTGTGTGTGTGTGTGTGTGTGTGTGTGTGTGTGTGTGTGTGTGTGTGTGTGTGTGTGTGTGTGTGTGTGTGTGTGCTTGTGTGTGAGTGTGAGTGCGTGTGTGTGTGTGTGTGTGTGTGTGTGTGTGTGTGTGTGTGTGTGTGTGTTTTACGGTTAGGCTAAGCATTGGGGCATATTTACCATCAGTCACCAGGGGATGATTGTCAATGTAGTGTGCCAAAAACAAATGTGTGTGTGTTTGTATATGACTGTTTCTGGCTGATGCAAATACATATTTGAATGTGTGTTTGCAGTCAGTGAGAGTGTGTGAATATAGAGAGGGAGCTTTAACCTTCAATATGCCAGTGGCACTAATAAGATTTTCTGTACCTTAAAATACGTTTTGGGCTGCAATTTTGGGCTGATGCCTCAGTGTGTAGCATGTTAGTATGTTAAAGCTTCTGATTGGGGTGACTCCTAGTGGTCATATTATTAAAAACACTGTGGCAGACTATGAATACTGGTACAATCCACCACATTATAATTTCCAGCACATTATTGTAAAACTGTAAGACATATCTTGTGTGTAGTATGGGGCAACATCAAATGGATGAATTCATGATAAAGTGGAAAGAAAGGATGTTTATGGTTTACTTTCTTGGATACTTTAACAAAAGACAGATCAGACTTCCTTAATTTACATTTGGTAGAATAGTAGTAGGGAGAAATTTTGAATGGATACAGACATAATGTGCTTCATGGCATCAGCCTTTAACTTATCTTTTGCGTTTCATTTTTTTCATATAAATATTTCTAATTAAATATCACTCTTTGTAACCTTGTCAGTGGAACATT
The DNA here is from genome assembly GCA_023631565.1 of Gymnocephalus cernua. Taxonomy (NCBI): domain Eukaryota; kingdom Metazoa; phylum Chordata; class Actinopteri; order Perciformes; family Percidae; genus Gymnocephalus; species Gymnocephalus cernua. Next base: position 30,576,019 of record CM042427.1, on the reverse strand, counting down.
AAAAACAAGTATTGCAGCCTGTTGTTGTTTCATAGATCAATGTTATTAATAAGGATAACAGATGCCACTTTTTAATAAAGCAAACTTTTCATTCATTTGTAGTTGTGTTTGTGTCCATCTGACAAATATAAGTCCAATATTCAGCTCTATTTTTATCTCCACCAACTCCTGATGAAAATATCTGGCTCTTTAGCTGCTAAATGCTGCTCTATGTTCACCAGCTAGTCACAAACTGTGTCTGTTCGCTTTTTAGTGTTGGACAGTTAGAGTACACTTGGTTTATTAAAGACAACTGTAACAGCTTCCTGCTGCAGCTGGAAATAACTTTGAGGAGAGCACTAAGAGTAATTAATAAATGGTGAAGTTTTGGGCCATAAAACAAATACAATCAGCTAAAAGATGCCAAAATGCTCCATAGAGCTGTTAACGGCAAAGTCTGGTCATCATCATTTTCTGTAGGTTCGTCACTACTGTCGAAACCATTGACATTATACACAGTAATTTGATCCATTGTTGATATAGAAATGTTGCTATGTGCAGCTTTAATTGTTAATAAATCATTTGTTAATGCCTCATAGATCAGTAATAACAACATTTGCGGTAGCACACAAAAAAATCTCTTTGGCTGGTGTTGAACCTCCTCACAGCTATACTTATCAGTAAGTGGTACAGTAACAGGCAGCAATAGACCTACTGGAGTCCAGCGCAGGTACCGTCTGTGATGACTCAAGTATTACAGAGGAGGATGGAATTGCCTTCAAGGATGCAGCAAATTAAACCTGCATTATTTTCTTTATTAAAGAAAAAATAGTGAGCGACCATGATTTCACTTCTATAGGTTGAAGGCTACAGGGACTGGTTTGTTTGTGAAAGAGGAAGAGGTTTCAACACATGGACATGAAAGCACCTGGTTTAACACACAGGCACAGTCTTTAGTCCAGGTTGCTGCCTCGTTGTGCAAGTGGAGAAGAATCAGAGTTTTTCCACTGAAGTTAAACTGGGAGTAATGGGAGCGACCTGGATCTCATGGAGAACGACTACAACTGTCATCATTACTATACTACAAATCCAAGGTGGGCTGCATGCTATGCATTAAGATTTTTTACGGACTTCACTTGAGTTAAACTATTTATTAAAACACATGATTACATGAGTATGCAACTAACACAGCTTTTTCTGACTGACAGCTCTAATCAGTGTCAAAACCACAGCTGTTACCGGTGTGGAAGGCCAGAGATTTGACTTCAGATGTGTCTATAGACACGACCTGAAGAGCAATCCTAAGTACTTCTGCTATGAAAATGATGGCAATGTGTCCACCAACCCCCTGATAACAGTGAAACATGACCAGTGTAAGATAAATGAACGTTTCTCTCTGTACGACAACCACAACGGAGCCTTCTTTGTTGTCAGTGTGGACAAACTCACCTTGGAGGACAACGGGATGTACCGGTGTGGAGTGCATATAAAACCCCCCCCTGATGAGATCAGTTTCATACAACTGAATGTTGCCAGAGGTACAGTATGACATGTCTCAGCACAGGATCACTATGTCCTAAAAAATTAAATAATATTATCTGGTTTCTGATTAGTGCCTTATAGCTTTAATAGGTAGCTTACAAGACAAATGTGGTATAGTTTCTGTTCACCTGGTGATTTCCATCTAAAAATATCAGACCAGTCATATGAGAACTAAGTAGTGTTACTTTTCCCATACATGTTCCTCTTTTCTGAACTTTCTATTGGTTTTTAAAGGTTAGTACAACTGCTCAAGTAGGTGCATGTACATTTTTGAAAACACTTTTTTATGCCCTTTATCAGCAGCAAACCCTCCAGGAAATATAATGCATTACAGTAAGTAAGATCGGAATAACTACACAATACATTATTGTTATTATACATTATTAATGTACATTAGTTATACATTAAGTGTGTTCATTCTCTTTTTGTACCTAAATACTTTGTTTTTGTATTTTTGCTTTAAAGTAACTGGATCCCCCATATTTCCAAAGGATGTCACAGTGGACAGTAAGTATAATGTGTGTGTGTGTGTGTGTGTGTGTGTGTGTGTGTGTGTGTGTGTGTTCCTGACTTGGGCTATCTTCATCGACACATTTAAGACACATTCAACTTAAATAGGATAAGATAATATCAGCTTGACCACAACAAACGCATGATGAACACAGCTTTTTTAATTTGAATTAAGCTTTTGTCTAAATTAGTTTGTTTATTGTTCTTACATGTTTGCTATTTATTGTTGTATTTGTATTTGATCTTGTGTACTTTCACTGCTGCGAAACCAACTGTTTCTTTGGGGACAAATAAAGTTCTACTTGACTTGACTTGACATTTCAGACTAAAGACCAGGTAATTGGGGACTGTGTGTGTGTCCATCTATTTCAATAGTGTTTCTAATTTATAATTAATAGTGTGTCTGAGTGAATCCTCTGCCAGGTAAACATTAGTCATTGTTCTCTCCTGCAGAGCTCCACCTGCCGCTGTTCGCGACTGCAGTGATGTGCATCGCAGCGATGCTGTTTATATGTATGTTCACACTTTGTCTTCTGCTGGCTGTTAAACACCAAAGACCCAGCCCACGCCAGAATAGAGAGGTTAGTCCAAACATTTAGCCACAGTGGCTGGCTCACACAGCATGGCTTTAGGGTTGGCAATGTCGGTTGGTCCACCACTTTTGTTCAGACTGAATTATCTCAGCAACTAGTGCATGGATAGGCGCGGATTCTAGTGCAACGTCATGCATCATCAGGTCAAATTGTCTAATACTTTGGTTAATGACTAAATACTTTAATGACATTCCCATGAGCATCAGCTGTACTTGGTGCTTTATGCTAATTAGCTAATGTTAGTTATGAGTTAATGAGTTAACGCCCGCATACCATGGCTTAGGTTTTAATGAGTGTCAGATGTCAGCTGTTGATGATCACCTAATGATCCTGGTAAACAATATACCTGCTGAACATCAACATATTAGCATAGTTATTGTGAGCATGTTAGCACGCTGATAGCATTTTGTTCAAAGCAACAATGTGCCTAAGTATGGCCTCACAGAGTCACTAGCATGGCTGTATACTCGTAGTCTTGTTTGTCGACTGAAAAGTAGCCTACCACATTGTCCAGTTCCCAGTAACAAATTTGCATTTAAAGAATAATATGATATTTCGTGCAAGAAGCAGTTCAGTATCAGCAGGTTTCTGCTCATCCCACAGACATCATCTGACTACGAGACAATGATGCCTGGTGTCGGAACTGAACCTGAACTCCGCTGCAGCTTTTCGGATCCAGACTGCGCTGATATCTCAGCTTTACCGGCACCACCACCTGACCTCTGCTCCCACTTCACATCAAAGCATCGGGAGTCTACTGTCACTCTCGGCCTCGGTGAATATGTTGATGTGGATGGACCAAAGCACATCTGCCAGTACCAGCATCTGGATCTCAGCCGGTTAGAGGAGCATGTCTATGACAGCCTTCATGGAAACTACAATCCTAAAGATGGACCTCTGGGAGTCAAAGAGCAGATTAACAGTTATACTGTTGAAGGATAGTTCCAGGTTAATTACAACCGATGGAAAGTTAACTTTGGTTTTCTTGTTGCCATGTTCCCAGTGAAATCTGTGTTTTTATAATTAGTGATAGGAATGATGGCCAAAACGACAAAAGTAAGACCCTAATTGTAATAAACCAAAATGATTCTTTACTGTGCATGGATCAAAGAAGGATATGATGGGATGTTGGCCAATTTAAAAGTTAATTATTAAGGATCTTTAGTAATTCAAGTAGTTATAGTGTTAATTATTGCTGTGTTTTGTCATTTTTTGAGGAAAATGCACCTTTTTTGATGGGACAAACAAAAGAAGAAACCAAAAAGAAATACCAGTCTGAGCATGACTCTTAACTCAAGCTGTAGGAATTATCAAAATCCATGAAGAAGAGCAGACTGGATGTAGTAACCACTGTCTCACTCTGCTGTCATATATATTTTACCAAAATAAACAAAGTGCATATCTGAGGGTTTCATTGTGTGAATTATTTACTCGCCTAATTGATCTTAAACATTAGCTCACATGGTTTATGTGGTGTGGTGGGGAGATTTAGACAGAAGAAGCTGGCTTAACATAGGAAGTGCAACAACAAAGAGGAACCTATGACAAGTTGTCATTAATTTGGATACAATTACAAAGACGTGTAATCAGGGTGAGATAAGACAAGGCAACGGATAGTGACAGACGTACAAAGTTTCTTATGAGCAGCGTGAAGATGATTTCCCTCATTTTGGTCTTTCTTCTGGGAGGTAAGTTTACGGAAATTCATTTTTCTGTCTCTCGTTCTCTCTTCCTCTATTTGAATGTTTTGTGTCTTTGTGGTTGTAAGTTTTTTCAGTTGGACGTTTTTTTTCTTGACTTTGTTAGAGGGCCCTGCTACTCCCAGTAATTCCTTGCTGTTGTTTTTGAGCCCATTCCGTAATATTTGTTGACTTTTAAAACACTTGGAAACACTCTGGATTTGTCGGTGCTGTTGAGCGCTGTAACAAAATTAGGAAGTGCACTTTTAGAACAGCCTTTCCTTAACCCAGAAGGGCTCGTGAAATGATTACTAGGGTTAGAAAATACAAAATATACTACCCAAATGTAAGACTTCTTTAATATCTGCTTTTTTTCTTGTGAATACTGCATAGTCTGACCTCTTCAGGCCTCTTAAAAACAAGTTAAATGAAACAGTAGAAACTGCCTACACATTATGACATTATGCAACCTGTGTCAGGGGTGAGAAAGCAAAAGGGACAGAAGCCGTAGTAGTTTTGCAACCACTGCTTTGAATAACAGGATAAGTCTAGCTGGTTGGTAATATACAGTGTAACTAGAGAGGTCCACAACTGGATGCAAAAAGCATGACGATCTGACCTTTGTTGCTGTCTGTGTGTTTTGTGCAGGGTTATGGGAGACTGAAGCTATGTCCGTAACAGGAGTTTTGGGGAGTGAAGTCACAATAAAATGCTCTCACTCCAACGCATTTTACAACGTCAAATATTTCTGCAAGGGAGCGTGTGAAAATGAGGACGTCCTGATAAGTAGCAGTACAAATAAGGATTTAAACCAAAAATACAGTATTAAAGATGAAGGAAACACATTCTACGTGACCATCTCTGATCTTAAAGAGGATGACTTAGGAATGTACTGGTGTGGAATAGAGAGAATCGGTGTGGACACATACAGTCAAGTTTTCCTCACAGTCATAAAGGGTGAGTTGATTTTATATTAACAGCTTTTATGACATTGTTATTCTTCATCACTTAAAATATAAAGACATTGTTTCCTTTTTTATGGCTAATATTTCACAACACAGCCTGAAACTGATCTTCTCTTCTTTCGCAACAGACAATAATTACAGGAAAGAGACAATCCACTAACACAGCAGATACATGTGATTGAGAGACAAGGAACAACATTAACATAATTCTTTCTTTTTTCTTTCAGGAAACACAAGTGACCCTCAATCGAATGCTCTATCCTCTAGTAAGCAACTGTCTGGTTGTGTGTACATGTGTATGTGAGAGACAAATTCCTGAGTGAAACATCATTACTGAGACATGATTTTGTCCCTTTTTTCAGAGAAGCTTTTGTGCATTGGAGCAGGTGTCGGGGTGGTTGTGCTGGCTGTGGCGATGGCCCTTCTAATATTTTTCAGACGTCGCAACAGAGACATCAGCGCACATTCTGGTATAAAATTAAACAGACTTATATAATAATATTTTCAGAGTATTATCGCAGGGGTCCTTTAGGGGGTTCCAGAGGGTCTCCAACAGTGTCAGTTTAGGGGTCCTTGGCGTGAAGTTTTGGAAAAAGTAGTTTAGAACACTAATGGAAAAACGCCATAACATACAAACATCCTCAAACTGCCCTGGGAGCCATAGCAATCACTTAGCAACCACCTGAAAACACACACACAACCACAAACAACCCATGGATTTATTATATCTACTGGATACCAGAGTGGATACAGACTCAACTGGAAAATGCATTTCCTGCAGAAAATGTGCGTGTATGTTGAATAGCTAAATTGCTAAAGCTAAACTGGATTAATAATCTGTAAGAAGAAGTTGAAGTAGTGAGAATAGTTGGAAAAGTGGGAATTATTTTAATTGGTATGCATTTCACTGACAAGTTGAATAACACCACTAATGTAAAAAAAGATGTGGAAAAATTAATAATGTTTTTAAAAGCTAAGGCTAAAGCTAAACTGGATTGCTCGTTAAAATGTGTAAGAAGAAGGTGAAGTTGTAAGAAATGTGGAAAAGTGATAATTATTTTAATTAATATATCTTTAAAAGTTGAATAATAGCCATATTGTGTGAACGTTGTAGGTGTTACAACAGTGGCACAGCAGTGACAGAGACAAACTGGCAGCAAGGCTGAGCAGACACATTTGTAATTGCGACTTTTTTCTCTGAGTCACGTCCTTCTGTCTGTTTCGTCTTGGATCTAGAATATTCTCTAAACTATTTATTTTTTAATTTTTGAATTAACAAATCACATACTGCTTATAGCCAGAGCATATCACATTATAACAACCACAGCCACTCTGCCAGTCTCTCAACATGTAACAACATTTTAGCACTTTGAAAGTACCAAGTTGTAGCTAATGTATAGGCAACCACCTAGCAGCAAGCACATTTTTCATTTTGTAATCTTCCATATTGTAATTTCTACTACTTTATTTCCATCTATTCTGCAAACATGTCTGTCCTGAAATATATCTCCCTTCTCTTCTGCTCTCCCTGGTGGTTTCTTTCACAAATGGGCAGCATTTATTGAATTTTTTATTATTTGTCTGCGCTTATGGCACCACAAATATTGATTTTTCTTCGGGAAGTGAAAGTAAAACATTTAGTTTTAATTTCACAGGGATCTAAAACTGTGTCTTGTATCATCACTCACCATACAGGAAAGGACCATGACATAGTATATGCAACACCATTCAGTCAGAAACAAGATGACAACCACGTCACTACTTCCTCATCAACAGCCAATGAGGGTCAAGAAACAGACAGCGGGGCTAACAGCATCTTCTGCTCGCCGACCGTTCAGCACCAAGATACCAGCAGAGATCACTCAGATAATATGTACGTCAACGCCATTGTTCCATCAGAGTCTCAGATCCAACCAGAAGGTCTCTTCTACTCCACTGTTAGCTTCACAAAACACACAGAGTCCAGCACTGTCACACCTGTGGTTACATATTCTGCTATTCAACACAAAGCAACAGATGAATCAACAGTCTATTGCAATGTATGACCTCAGTGCTGATCACCTTCAGTGTTACGTGCAGTATCTTCCTCTGCTGTATTATTAGATTAGATTCTGTTTTATGCTAAACAGCAAATACCCACCACTCACACATTTCTGTAAAACTAAACAAAAATATTTTTTAACATGATATTATAAGAAATGTTTAGATAACTCCTCTAAAACGAATGTATGAATATTAATCGTGTTCAGTAGATTTTAAATTTGAACCTGATAAAACAAAGAAGTCAATATATACATTTTCTTTACTGTGTTTTTGTATTTTTTTTTTTTTGAAGTTGATGCGAATTAGTGATGTTGGGAACCGAGCAGCGTGGTTAAACACTATCTTTAAACAAAGAGATCTCAGAGCATGTGACCTCTGAGACAAAGGAAACCACATGGCTCACATGCGGCCTGAGCGCCCTTTCAAACAAAGAGAATGAGGCCTCCAGGCCAACTCTAAAAGTCACACCTCCATGAGAAAAATGGCCCTAGAGAGGTTGCAGTTCACACCTACATGTTACCTGCAAGAACACTGATTTCCTATTGGCCGGGGTCCCTGAATGTAGCAGGGGGCTCTGACCAGGTGACCTAATGGCGTTTTTACATTACATGGTACCTGCTCGACTCGCCTCGACTCTACTCGCCTTTCTGGGTTTTCCATTACGAAAAAAAGTACCTGGTACCTGCTAACAGGTACTTTTTTTTAGTACCACCTCCGTCGAGGTTCAAAGCGAGCTGAGCCAAAACCAAAAGATGACGTGAAAGCGTCCTGAACAAACCCACCATTTTTAAATAGTTTAGCCAGCGGTGTTTTGTTTTTGCTGCCTCCAGCTTAATTTGAAACAAAAAGTGTCTTCTGGCTGTGGCAACAACACACCTTCAACGTTCTGTGTGTGTGTCGCGTTAGGTCACGGCAGTTTCTTGTGCCGCCGCTATAAGACGACCAGCGACGCTCGCCTCACGCATGAGGCGATACTAATGCTGCAAAGGAAACAGGAGGACTGGGCAACGCAGCCGAGTCGAGTCGAGCCGAGCCGAGTAGAGCTGGTACTAGCAATGGAAAAACTGTCACCCACTTCTCACTGTCAACCTAAAGAGGACAAACATCGGTCACTCACTGCAACACATGGCTAAAGAAGACATTGCTATCCATTACATCCTACTAAACCGGAAGCACAGCCAAATGTTTGTAATCTAAATATTTTCATTTTCCGGATGAGTGGACCATTTTGGTGTTGTTGTAGCTCTACAATAAATCGGACAACGTGGACAACGCTTTTCTTATCAAGTCAACTGAACTGGTTCTTCACTGCCTTTGAAGTAGAGTCCGGATCGGGCCAAATTTTTGTGTCCGAGCCCGGCCCGCGTCCGACACAACTGTGACCGAACCCGGCCCGAGCCTGACAGGCATCAAGAGATTTATGTCCAAGCCCGGCCTGAGCTCCACACTGTTAAAATCAAAAACAATTCTCATACTAATGACACATGTAGGCATAGGCTACGTTTGTTTGCATGGAAAACCCGCTTTTATGGGTCCCGACGGTACCCGACGGGCCGGGCCAGGTATCCATGCCTTAATTTGAAGAGAAACCATTTTTTTCTGTGAATCACTAACGAGTGAGACGGGTCCGTTTTGTTTACCGTGGAGCATCTATGGGACCAAAAATAACAGGAACACACACAGTAAGGAGGCTTAATTTTTTGGGCAGAGAAATATCAAGAGGGTAAGCCAGCCTCCACATAGCGTACCTCCTATGGAGCCATTTTGTTGCTAACAAGCCATCACCCGCCGTTAGCATCCCATTGACTGCCATTCATTTTGGTGCCACTTTGACAGCCAATAACTTTACATCTGAAGCATTTACAATCGTAAAAAACTATACTGACAATGTATAAAAGGCTCCATTACCTTGTCTCTCATGTTATGGCTGCGTAGCAAGCGTTTTTGTAAAAAATAGGCTAACGATTGTGTCATAACCACGCGACTTACTGTCGCATAGTAGAGGAATTACCGCATAGTACAGGAGAAGCTCGCAGTCAGTTTAAACTTACATTAGCTGTTTAAGTTTAATTGCTAATGTTAACTAGCATTTTAGTGAGCAATAATTAGCCTGTGCCTATGTTATCTCCTTACATATACCTACGCTCTCTGTCTCTGCAAGATTGGGAATGATTGAGATTTCTCTTGGCACAGCTACCATAAGACTTACAACTTTCAGACCGGTTGTTCACGTCACATCTGCGTCGTCAAGCTCAGTTGGAGGCTGCACAGTAACGGTCAACCATCACCGGAAAAGTGCTTTTAATAGACTTCACTGGTCTCCGTGGAAATCTCATGGATGTATTAGGGAAATCTACGGCGTTACATTGTCCATTTCTTTAACTGTTTATGAGAAATATAGGTGTGTGTTAATGTCAGTAACCGCTATTGTTGCAACTTGTTACTACATTGAATGTGTTATTAATTAGTAAGTGCTACTGTTGCAAATGTCTCACCATTAATATGATTGTGACCACCGATTCCAATTTATTGCAGTAAATGTACTGGATCACAGTACTTGTTGATATTTTGTGTTTGATACTGTAGCTTGTATTGAAACTGTAATGCTACACTGCTATCTCCCGCCACGGAGAAGTTAGTTACTGTACGAGCGAGATAATAAACCTGCATGTTTACAGTAGTTACGTCTGTTTCTCTCTGCCAGCTGGTTAAAGTTAACTGATGTTATAGAGGTCCGTTAAAACAAGCGCTATCAGAGCACACGTCAGGTTGTGATAGACAACGGCAGAAAGAAATAGACTCACTTGCTGTTTGGGAGTTCCAGGTGAAGTCGTGTACGATGATGTACGGTAAAGCCAGAAGCTGAATGCGGTCAAACTGTACATGGAGATGAGGGTCTTTTCACTGTTTTTCCATGCTGGTCGTTGTTCTTCTTCAGCATTTAGCAGCAGAACATTTTTAGCGTTAGGCGTATATTGCCCCCGTCAGGTCCGGAAGGATTGCATCCCCCTGTACCTATGGTACTGTGGAAAAATGAGTACCGGCACGTTTTCAGAATTTTGGTACCGAGTTGGTACCGAAGTACCAGTTCTCGTGACATCCCTACTTTAAAGTGTGCTTTTCTGTCCTCTTTACACACTAACCTAACACACACACACAAACACACATACACAGATCAGCTGACGGCCACCCCATAGTCACGAGGTATTGCAACCAAGTTTCACTACCCGCCATCTTGGGGTTAAATAGTCTTTGTGTATTTTCTTGAGTAGCCATTTTGTGCCTTGCGCTTAAACTACAAAGGGCCTCAAAAATCACGGTGTTTCATCTGCCATCTTGATCTCGCGTGGCCCACGTAATCTCGTCATCTCCCCTCTCTCCCTCTTTCTTACACATACACACACACATACACTACATATTTGCTTGTTTTGCCTTTGTTGAAGTTGTTACAAGTAAATAGGTTTATTGATTGAAGAACTATATATTGACAATTAATCATTTGGAAGTTAACTAAATTCTATCTTACTTTAAAGAGCAGTTGTTTGTGATAATTTGTGTATATATTCTAACCCATGAATTTTACCCTTCCCATTCACTTTATAAATATGAGATAAATTAATCAAATGAATTAAGATCTGTATTTTCAAAGAGAACAGCACCTGTTTTCACAGTTCAGTTATCGGTCAGGGTGGTGCCCCGTTTCGATTGTCAATTTGATAAAAACTTTTTTGATAAGAAGAAGTGGAACATTTTCACACACCCACCACCCACAATAAGTACATACCCACACACACACACACACACACACACACACACACACACACACACACACACACACACACACACACACACACACACACACACACACACACACACACACACACACACACACACACACACACACACACACACAGATCACATAGGAACTGAGAAGGGGGAAGTGAGAAAAAGAAGACGTTACAGTGGACAAGCACCTACAGATCTGATGTAAAAATATATATGCTTAACCTGAAGAGTTCCTGGTTCACTGGTAGTGTTTCTTGTAAGGTTAAAAGCCTTAGATTGAATTTAGACTCGGCGAAGTGAGACTTGGTGAAGGGCAGAGAAACCAGTAGACCCTAAGAAAAAACAAAAGGGGAGAGAAAATTTAACAAAGATCGCAATGAGGAAAATGCTTCTTCTCAGCGCCTGGCTTTTCTCTGGTAATTACAACACAGTCTTGATATCCTTAATTATATTGTTGAAAATATATATTTTTAAATATAATTAATTGTTGAATGTCAATGAAGACATCCAGTTGGGTGACTTGAAGTGATTTGAAGGACAAAGCAACATTTTTCTGCACATTGGCCATTACAACATAACATAACATGTCATTTGCATAAAATGTCATTTAGCTGACGCTTTTTATCCAAAGCGACTTACAATTGCTATATATGTCAGAGGTCGCACCCCTCTGGAGCAACTATGGGATAAGTGTCTTGCTCAGGGACACATTTGGTTGATGTATCGCAGTAGGAATTGAACCCACATCTCCCACATCAAAGGCATGTGTCATATGCACTGCACCATCACCTCCCCACACTTTACCTTTATAGTTCTCCTCCACTACATCTCAGAGGCAAATAAAACAAAAAAAATATCTTTAAAAATAATAACCTACTATGTTTATTTTTCTTTTGAAGCAGTTAGATGCCAACACTCAAAGGTATATCTTGAAGCCCAGGAGGGAGGACTGGTTAACATCTTCTGCCCATATGACACTGGGAATGAAAACTATCCTAAATATTTCTCTAAGGGTGACAAGAAGGATTCTCATTAAAACCACTGACAAATTGTGCAAAGAGTGTATGCAAAAAGGGAAATAGTACCTCTGTGATGACACCAAAAATAGGATCCTGCATGTGGCCATCCATGAACTGACCCTGAATGATGGAGGGACGTATTGGTGTGAAATAGATACATACCTATTTGATCCTAAAACAGAAATCAAACTCAAAGTCCACAAAGGTATGTCAGCTGATCTCTTCTATCTCTAGCTTTCCTTCTTCCCTATTACTGTGTTCATTCATCCTCCCTGAACATCTATTGTCTCTCTTTGTCAGAGAGTAGTACAAGACTGTGGTGCACACCCCCTCCAGATGTCCATACAGGTAATATGTCACACACAACAATTTATTCAGAAAACGTGAGATGCATGGTAGTAGAATTCCAAAGAATGTGTTGTTTTTGTTGGGGATTATCCGACTCTTAGCCAACTTTTAAAAGAACAAAATAAATTCAAGGCAATTTTCTATCAAAAAACTCTTGGTAATGATGCCATCTTACACATTTTAAACATATACAAAGCTCTACATAAGTTTTAATATACTTTTCACACAAGGTTTAAATTCATCAGGAAGTTGGTTTCAAATGTGTGCAGCATATAGAGCTGCAAAGATGAATCGATTAGTTAAATTAGTTAAATTAATCACCAACTATTTTGATAATCGATTAGTCGGTTTGAGTAATTTTTTTAAGACAAAAGTAAAAATTCTTTGATTCCAGCTTGTTAAATGTGAATATTTTCTAGTTTCTTCTCTCCTCTGTGACAGTAAACTGAATATCTTTGAGTTGTGGACAAAACTTTTGACAAACATTTGAGGACGTCATCTTGGGCTTTAGGGAAACATTGAGTCACATTTTTCACCATTTTCTGACATTTTATAGACCAAACAAACTAATCGAATAATCGAGGAAATAATCAACAGATTAATCGACTATGAAAACGATCGTTAGTTGCAGCCCTAGCAGCATATGTCACCTGTTTTCCTTTCAGGGATTTTTATTTGGTATGTTTTAAAAAGGTAAAGTTTATGCTTGATATTCAAATACTAAATGTAATTTACACGTTTATAGTTTATTTATATACGTGTATATGTAATTTCATATACGAATGAGCAGTTGTGATAAATTAAAAGGCACTTTGGATTTTTATGAACATTTTTGTCAAGTAAAACTCAACGGGTAAACAGAAAAGAGATTTATAACTTTAGGCCACTCTTTATTTATTGTTTGATCTTCTTACCCTATTTGTTTTGAGCATGTGATGTGTTTATGTGGTTATTTCCCTTCGCTCTAGTGTTACCACCACTGGCAGGGAAGGGACTGTACTTGGTCGTGGCTGCTGCACCTCTGATCTGTCTGTTGGTGTTTTTGTACTTTAGACTGAGGAAACACAGACATGATGCAGCAAGAGGTAAAAGACCTTAATTTAACTTGCAAGTCTCTGCATCGTTATTATTTACCCAATGATACTCTGACTGCAAATCAGGAGCATTGGACTCAAGAATTCATCCTGGTTATGGTTTATAAGATCTAATGCTGTTGTGTATTAGAAGACGGTTCTGCATGGATTATCAATCAGCACAAGGAGAATGTCTGCAGTGTCAGCAGCCCCTCCACCAAGGCTGGGGACCCACACATCAGTGAGGGCGTCCATCTGCTCTACTCCACAGTCTGCTTCAACACAGAGGCAGCCGCCCAGCCCAGGATAGAGATCAGATCAGCTGCTGAACCCTCTGACCTGTACGCCACCATCAGACACCCAAAAACATAGTTTGTGCTGGTGTTATTGTTGCTTTATATACTCATTTGTTTGTGTTTGTGAGTGTGGTCTATCTGTAAATTGTCTTGTTATGAGTTGATACTATAAATAAAATTGAATTGAATTGTTTTCATGACTGACTTCAGCTGGAGGCCTCCCAGGGGAAGATACTGTGTGAGGTGAAAGGGTGAAAGTCATATCTGAACACACAGACATCTTGCGCATGTTTAGATTCAGTGTCACTCACACTATTTGAGGACATTATCTCTGATGTCCATCATGAATAAAACCATAAATCTGCTTAGAAATCACAGTACAGATACATTACAAACAATAACTGCTAACCAATTCTGCATATTTTTAATGGTGCCAATTTGCCAAAATGTAAACAAGTATATTCTAAAAGATGGCGCTGGAAATAGGATATCATTTCTTTGGAAAACACAAGGATCATATGTTCACACAGGTTTTAAATTGTAGCTTCAAGCAAGTTTTGAATATTCCATTATATCTGATCATCACATACTGTAATAGGTAGATCACTAGCACCTGCAGTCTGGATATAAATAGCAGGTAATATAATTATTTTTGATCTAAAGATAAGAGGGACATTGTGGACATTGTTCTCTGAAGTCCATTTGTTTTGTTTTTTTACTTCTAAGCAGAGGCAGAGATCATTAGATGCAGAAGGTGAAGAATTTCTCTGAATGAGTCAGCACTCTCACTCTCTATCTCTCTTTCTCTTCTGCCTTTCTCTCTCCATTTTACTCTCTGCATAAAACATTATACATCCTCATTTTAAAATGCAAATTTGTTTAGTTATGTGTTAGAAAGGAGAAGCTGGCACACTTACAGTATTTGTGCAGAGAGACAGAAGGTGTGGCAGTAGTCCTGACATTAGTACACTGATGACATGACGAATGACTGCAGAGGAATTTAGTTTAGTATCTGATGAAGTAGGATTTAAACTATAGTCAGCTGGAAAGCTCAGGACTGAGACAATGAGAATATCACTTAAAGTCGTAATTTACTCAATGACAGGTAATTTTTTTTAAATTATTTTCTTTGTTTTTCTTTGACGAGTGTGAAACATATTTTGGCAAACAACCTGTTGACTGTGTTGTAATGACATAACTTAACTTGCAATTTTTACAGCAGCTATTGTGAGTTTACTGTCTGTGACAGGAAACAATGAAGGACCTGTTAACATAAACTGTAAGTACATTATATTTCATAATACTTAAGTAAGACTTTTAATGCATGCCCTTTATTTGTTATGGGGTAAGTAAAATACTGAAATGCTTTGTCCACCGCTTACAAAGACAGATTATGTGTGTACTGACCAGAAAACTGTGTGTTGTGGACAGAATTGGGTTGGACAAGAATTTAGGTAATGGAATGTGAGACAATTAGAGCTACATAAACATATGCTCAGCCTTCAGTTTCATACTCAGACATGTTTCAACTCTGTGGCAGGTGACAGACCCACAGTGATCCAGGCACGTCATGGAGGCTCTGCTACCATCACCTGCCAGTATCCAAGAACAGAAGAAAGCAACGTCAAACACTTCTGTAGAGAAGATGGAAACTTTAATTGCACAAATCTGATTTCAACTCACAATTCAAATCACACAATACTAGGCAGGTTTTCTCTGATAGATGACAAAAAGCAAGGAGTCTACACTGTGATCATTTCCACACTGACCCAGGATGATGCTGGAAGTTACCGGTGTGTTACGGAAAGAGCTGACAGTTCCACTGCATGTTTAACTAAGATCCACCTGCAGATTTTGAGTGAGTATTGATCTGCTTTTAATGATCCTGATTTATAACTAGCCAACATAACACAAGCTTACATACAAAGCATGTCTATAGAAAAATATAATTTAGTTTGTAGAAAAGTTGTTGCATTGATCTGGTGTAACACATTTTTCAGACTGGGATGACATTACATCAAAGGCAATAAAGCACGACACTGGAGAAGCTGCCTACATTGAATGTACCTATCCAGACAGCCACGAGAGCAATGTGAAATTCTTGTGCAAGGGAGAGAATCCTTCTAACTGTGAGGAGCTGATCAGACACGCATCAGACCAGGACAGAGATGTTTCTGAAGGCAGGTTTAAAATAAGGGATAACAGAAGAAAAAAGTACTTCTATGTGTACATCAACAATCTGAGCACAGACGACTCTGGATCATACTGGTGCGGCTCTAGCAGGACGTGGGAGCAAGCTGAAGTCACCAAAATCCTCCTCTCTGTAGGTAAGTACACTGAGCACTCTTACTTTAACATATATACTCTGTAAATATTAAGTTAATGCAGTATGATCATTTAATCTGTGCGGCTGTTGGTAAATAGATAACTTTGCAGGGTATTACTATTCATCTAGTAAAAGGTCTGTTCATATTTTTGTGTCTCACACAGCTGCATAACTGAGCTGAAGAAAGGAGAGAGTGATCTAGTAGCATGACTGAAATTAGATACATGTACATGTATATATTTCCAGTGGTGGACTATGATTACGTACATTTATTTAAAGCTACATTGTGTAAGAATTTCTCCCATCTATCGGTGAAATTTTATATGACAACCAACTGAATTTCACTTTTCTTCACGGCACATATGATTACATTTATGTTACAAGGTAGACAATCGTTTTTCATCATTGACGCGAGGAAAAGTATCCTAGACGTCATTCTAGCGTTATGCACAACCGTGCTATAGTTAGCCAAGCAAGTAGCAACTATAAAACTTTTACACAAATAGGCAGAATTACCTGTTGAGAAGAAAGCAGGCAACTTCAGTGTCCCTTTTAAAATCCTTGCTCCTCATCAGCTCTTTCCATCTTGGAAAAGCCACAACAATATTAACTTTGGTCGCGTTACTTTGCCTGTCACGTTGTCATTTTAATTTTCTCAGCGACTCAGTTACATGTCCTCGATAATAGAAGCAACGCAAATAATCTTCTCCCCCTCCCTCCCTGGCATTCGTCACAGTTAGTGCCACTGAGTGAAAAGTGCGAAATGCGGAGCAGTATTTCCTGTATGTCCCTTACGGGCTACCGTATTTCAAGATGGCACATGGCTACCCCAGTTCATGTAAGCGCAAATGTAAAATTCCAAGCCAATGGGAATACTTGGAATTGATGGTGGTGGTCAATATTCATGAAAAAGAACAAGTTTGTGAAGGACAATACAGATTTTGATAATAAACAACTACAAATGTTACACAATGGAATCAGAATAAGAAGTGCAATTTTGAGATACTCGTACTTTACTTGAGTATTTTTAATTTTCTGCTACTTTATACTTCTTCTCCACAACATTTGTTGACAGCTACAGTTTCTGGTTATTTTTGAAATTACAGTAAGATTCAACATACGAAACACATGATGGGTTTTCATTGTACAATGGCTATAGATAACAACTACTAAAATTAGCTCACTTTTGACCATCTGCAACATCAAAGTTGTTCAGTTCTGTGGATACCATGGTAACAGTAAGTGTAATACTACTACAGACTCCTTGAGCAGCTACTTTATCAGAAATACAACAGAAGAGCAGCTAGTGTATAATTGTACAGTTCAGCCAAACAAACACTTGTTGGTATGTGTATGTCAGCAATTTGAATGTGTTCACAGCACTCAAAACCAGAACAATACACATCTCCCCTGTTACAAATAGCCTACAAAATTACTAAAATAGTGTAACTCATTCATATATTACTTTAATACAGCAGTCCCATGGCCCTTTCTTTTACACAGTAACTAAGTATTTTAACATGTAATACTATAAGTACAGTACATTTTGTTTCCAGTATAATAAATAAGTTGAATGCAGGACTTAATCCACCACTGACAATTTCTGGATGAACATAATAAAGGAAAATGTTATAATAACAGTGATGAAGAACAGAGGAGTTGGAACAAAGAGACAGTAAACACATAGATGGGGGATTAATTAAGACAAGCTCCCTGCATTAAAAATGACTCATATTTAAAAATTAAATAAAAAATATGTGTGTGTGTGTGTGTGTGTGTGTGTGTGTGTGTGTGTGTGTGTGTGTGTGTGTGTGTGTGTGTGTGTGTGTGTGTGTGTGTGTGTGTGTGTGTGTGTTTTGCATGCAGTAATTTCATAATTTCGCTTATGCCTTTCGTCACATCTCTAACTTTCTGGCTTTTCACTCTTTAACAGCTGAAAGACGCAAAACCAGAGAATCAGTACAGCAACAACCCAGCGACCCACAGCATGCCTCCATAACAGGTGACCACTTTGATTACTGCTAACAAACAGATGCACTTCATATCTCTGTAAAATAGGCCAACACTTCTACTTAACAAACACTGAAACAACATCTGCTTTTTACATGAATCCTGAGGACAATGAAACTCTGTTGATGGGATGTGTTCTCTAACAACTTTAACTGTTGTCTCTTGGTTGCAGATTGGATTGCCCCTGTGGTAGCTGTGATAGTGTGTCTAGTATTGATACTGATACTTGTGCTTGTACTTGTACTGTGCAGACACAAGCTCCCCTGGACACAAGGTGAGGGATGGACATTTAGCAAAATAACATGCAAAACCCAATACATTCACACACATACAGTATATTAAATGAATTTGTAGTTGTATAAACATTTGTCTTGTCTTGAATTCTTCTTTCATTGGGAAAATGATTGTTAGGGTGTCAAAGTCATGTTAATATATATTTACAAAATACTTACAAAACAGATCACATTATTTTAATGCTGAATGAGAGGTAAACAAAAAAATGAAAGCTTACTTGCACATTATTTTGACTGTGATGAATAACTTTGAATGCAGATAGATAAATATATCTTGTTGTTTCCATCTATTCAAATGTTTTTTTTTCTCAGTGTGTTGTGCTGCAGGGGGATCATTAGAGCAGGGGACGAACGCTGCTGAACATACCACAGAGGTGTGTGTGTGTGTGTGTGTGTGTGTGTGTGTGTGTGTGTGTGTGTGTGTGTGTGTGTGTGTGTGTGTGTGTGTGTGTGTGTGTGTGTGTGTATTATGACTTTGCATATGAGCACAACAGCTGCTACACTGCACCCTTACTTGCTCTGCAGGAAAATCATGGAGATCACCACTTTGACGAGATACAGATGAGGGACCAGCAGGCAAGCTCAGGAGAAGCTTTGACGTCTGTTTATGCCACCGTCAACCTTCCAGCAGACCAGCTCCACTATGCCAGCGTCAATTTCCAGAAGGACTCTGTCGGTGGCTCAACAGATAGGAATTCACTTCCTGACACAAATAAAATCTCCTCTAACAGCAGGTCTCAGGGTGTCGCCCATCCTTCAGCAGCAGAGCAGACTCTCTATTCTACAATCATAAAGCCTGATGAACCATGAGATAGACTGTCTTTTACCTGTTGATGTTATCTTTACAGTTTGTTAAATTTGGTCTATGTACTTAAAGTCCATACAGCAACAATATAGAAAAGTAGATTCTGCAACAGTTTAGAGTAATTGACCCTATCATTTGACACAATGTAGCCTTTACCAGTTAGCTAGTGAGCATCTAGTATGGCTGTGTTTGTAACATATTTAAATATGAATGTAAATGTGCTCTGAATATAATGATTAAACTCTTGTTTGAGAATACTGCTTTCTCTGGCTTGGGTCACTCATTCTCAGTAAATCTTACATTTTACTCAAGCAATTCTTTTTTGTGTTTTTTAGGGTTAGGGTTTTCAGTTTTTTTTAAACCACTTATTGTAGTTGCTGTTTTCAACTTTCCTGTGAACAAACATAATGAAGTGTTCTTATCTTATAATGGCAGAACATATTCAGTTTCACTCATTCATTTCATCACTTTTAGTGAATCATGTTCTATCAAAGCTCATGAGTGATGAACTGCCAGTATATAGGATATTTGGATTAAATACTTCCTGTATATGAGGACTCTTCTTTTCCTTCTGCTTTGGAGCGCTCTCTTCTGGTTGAATAGGTGACCTGCCAATAAATGTCTGGTGTGACGACTCTCCAGACACAGCTCTCACAAATAAGTTCAACATCCTATAACCTCCACCTGATACAAAGACAAGCAGTGTTTGTCTTTTTATATTCACAGCTCATTGGCGTTTTAGAGGCGAATTTAAGGAACTTTATAATGAAAGTATTGTAACTTTGGCAAATACTGACTTTATTTGTCTGAGACTGCTGATACTTCTGACTGAATAGGACTGTTTATTTCAAGGCCCATTACTTACATTGCAAGGGCATTTAAAAGACAGAGGCTATTTTAAAAGCCAGTATGAGCACAATTCAATGTTCATATATTTTTTTTAGTTTAGTTTAGTTTTAAGTGAAGAATTAAGTTAAGTAGCCTACCGATTAAGATATTTTTGAGAATAAACTAAATTTAATTACATTTTTTTTAATACTTTTATTGATCCCCAGTGGGGAAATTACAATTTACACTCTGTTAGAAATCAGTACACACAGGCCTGAAATACACACACACATATGTTCAGAGCTGATTCACAAATGGAACAAATGGAGTGAGTGGGCAGCTAGTGCTGGACCAGCGCCCTGAGCGGTTGGGGGGGGGGGGGGTATGGTGCCTTGCTCAAGAGCCCATTGGCAGTGCCAAGGAGGTGAAATGGCAGCTCTTCCGCTACAAATCCACACTCCGGTTCCCAACCCAACTCCCTACGGCCTGAGCTGCTGCCACCAATACAGCCAGGTCGGTTGATATTCCCTTTAGTGCACAAAGAAAAAAAAAAGTTTGCTAATTTGTATTATGACTACAAACAGACTTTTCATTTCCCCTGTTTCAAAGTGCAAGTTTAAAACCTGTTTTGTGAAAAAGGATAAGTGTGTGTGGGCCTACATTGACAGACGTCCCAGCTGACCAATGACAGAGGACAGTGACGCTGGAGGCGGAGCCACAATCTCCGGCGGAGGCTGGGTGTCGCCTGACCGGATGATGACAGAAGTTTTCGCTTTAATGTTGCTACTTTTATCATGCAATCATTCAGCTAAAAACCTTGACAGTGCTCTGACATCAGACGGGACTCTTGGCTCTAGACTGCCTTGTGTTTTAATGAAATAAACTCACAGAGGCTTGGACAGACTGCTGTGCCATCTGGGAAGTTTTTGCTGGAAGAGAGACTTGGCTCTTGCTTGACCGGGGAGCAGAGCAGGATATAGCCCGCCGGGCTGACCGAGGTGCCGCTATGGGAAACCGGGGGATGGAAGACCTAATTCCCCTCATTAACAAACTCCAGGATGCCTTCAGCTCCATCGGCCAGACCTGCAACTTGGACCTGCCGCAGATAGCGGTCGTCGGCGGCCAGAGCGCAGGGAAGAGCTCCGTGTTGGAGAATTTCGTCGGGAGGTTGTACCGTTTATATGTCGTCTTGGAATAATCTGACATTTTGAATGTGCTTTTTTTTTTTTTACTTTTATGACTGTTGTTTGTGCCCGTTTCTGTTCTTTAAAGACAAATTACGCCGAGCTTTTGCGTAAAAGTGGCCAACTAAGCACTTGGTTACGCGCTGAGTGTGTCGGTGTCCCAGTTCCTAACGTTTTTTCCCCCCAATGGATTCTTTCCATTTTGGAGCCGGCGTATTCCCGATCCATAATTACGTATTTGACGCAAAAGAAAACAGCTGTTGGTTGTGAGACAAACACTGAAGCGAAATTGGTGAAAGGGTGTACATAAGTAATTTTAGTCTCTAGCTCCACAACTGTAAAATGTAACTTCGTCGGCGGGAATATTTATCACCGATCTGTGCTGTCGCTGCTTCATAATAGGCCCATTCTGTCAAATATTTACAAAGGTTGTTTTTTTCCGTGAGACTGCTTGACTACGGTTGTAAATGCATCTTTATAGGCCTCACATTACATAGGCCAAGTCAATGTTTTACTTTAATGGTTGAGGTACTAAAAGATTGTTGGTAGGTTTGATGAGGTCATTGTCAAATAGATGAAGTACTGGACACGAAAATGCCTCCCAGCCTGCACTGCTGAGGTTCTTGTTGAGGTTGATGAATGAGTATAAAGGAATTTAAATTGTGAACCCCCTTGGATGACAAACGGCAGCAAACCAACTATTCCATTAACGCCATATGTGACTCTGCTCAGTTTATAACAATGTAGAAAATAATCACTCAGCCAGTTTGTACAGTTAATACACAGTAGCCGAGCCTTGCTAGAAAATCTATTCATGAGGAAAGGGAAGGGAAAGAAGACATGGCTATGTTGCCACCGTAGAGGCCTAATCTACCCAAGTTATCCACAGCAGCTTTGAGCTTTTATCTCCACGTGAAGGTGGCCAGAAAAGGGAACACTTTCTTCTTCTACATGTCAGCATGCTTTCACTTGTTGTCCAAGAGATAGGGAATGTTGATTAGCCAGCCATGTCTCCTTTTTTCCTGTTGCCTTTTGTCTCCGAGTCCCAAGCAGTGGCTGGGGGAGACACTAGGGGCATTGATGTGTTTGTGCTGGGGTCATCAGTGATGTCACCAGCTGCACTGTCATGTGTATGTGACACACTGGGTACCAGATACCCACAAAAGGCTACTTAGCTGTTTTCGTGTTTGGTAATTAGCCTACTGACATGCAGAAGTACAGCACTGGCTCGTGAGATCAGTTTATTTATTATTTTTCAGTTAGTTGGAGTAGGTTTAAGTCAGTCAGTGCTGCAACTTATTATTATTTAAATTATTCATCAGTCTATTTACAATCAGTCTGAATGTATAGGCCAGTGGTTCCCAACCTGTGGGTAGAGACTCCGTCAATGGGTCACATTATTATTCTGAGGGGTCACAAGAATAATGAGATATAAAAGATGATTCTTTTTCTTTTGTTTGTATCTTACATCTTCAGGCCTCTAATAATTATTCAAGCATAACAATCTGAGTTGTTTTGAGCGGATATAAGATAAGATAAGCCTTTATTGTCTCCTATAGGAGAAATTCGTCTTGGGCTTTCGAGAGAGACAAATGGCGACATTGTGCATTAACACACACAATAAACATACAATTAACATGGAACATAATCATACATTATCTCATCCAATGCTTCAATGAACATCTAACAACCACACACAATACACCCCACACATTCTTTCCACACATTCACAGAAGAACAGAAGAGAACCCACATCACTTTTTTGTGTTTATATGTAAGCTATGACAAGAGGTGGCAAGTATAGTCACTGCTTCATTTTAAAGAGCCAAATGCCAGAAAGTTTGGGAAAGTGGTTGTAAGCTTACAATTACTTTCATTATCAAAATGTCTTTACCTTCAAATGTCTTGTTTTGTCCAACCAACAGTCCAACAATAAAATATTTTCAGTCTGCAAAGGAAGAAAAGCACCGAATTCCCAGAGTCGAGAAGCTGTAACCAGAAAATATTTGGCATTTTGACTGAATGGGAACCAGTTTAGAACCACTGATTTATACTCTTAAGTGTGAAATAAATAACAATCAGAGCCCAATCGGATGTTTACTGGATACATGACACAGTGATTTAATTGATTAACTTTCTTGTTGGTAATCGTGTTATTTATGATGTGCTTTCATAAGTGACAGGAAGACATGAGGAAAGAGAATTGTGTAACATCCTGACTGCTCTGTCAGCAGTGGACAACATGCACTTTGTGTGTGTGTGTGTGTGTGTGTGTGTGTGTGTGTGTGTGTGTGTGTGTGTGTGGCCTGCTTACCTTACGCTGAAACTCAACTCAGACTTTGCTGCTGACCTGGCAAACACACAGACAGAAGGACAGACATACAGAGACATGTTGTCATAGCCTGAAGAGATGTGTAGTCAGTGACCTGGAAATTATAACAATTCTATTGACCAGGAGTTTCCACTCTGATGAATGTGTATGTAATGAGAAGGGCAGACAGAGAGACATGTTTCGTTCTCTTTGCACTATTTATAATGAATAAGGTTGTAAGTCAATCTTAGCCTTGCATCAATAATGCACACATGTACATGCGTAGACACTGGGGATCAATTTTAAAGCTTGTAGTCTTATTTTTTGTAGAAGCTGACACATATTCAGTACTTTGACATGAGAATGTTTGAAGACAAAATCCTTATGGGGGTTTCTCCTCCATGCTTGTATTTATTTACTGAGAAAAAGCATCATGTTGCTGAATAATTAATCAGGGATTAATGAGTGCACTTGATTTCTCTTGTTCTTATTTTAACATTTGATTCGACATATTGTTGTGACACATCTGTCAGCCAAACAGCCATTTGCCTGTCTGTATTTATTAAACTATCTCTGTCTCTCTCAGGGACTTCTTGCCCAGAGGATCTGGCATTGTCACCCGTCGTCCTCTCATCCTCCAGCTGGTTAACAGTAAAGTAGGCAAGTTGTATACATGAGTCAAACGGGTTTGTGCTCTTAAATCCAGGCTTTTCAAGACAAGCTTTCTCAAGATGTTCAGTACAATCCGTATTATTAATAGCTTGCTAAAACCTGTTTTATGTTTTTACACCTTACTGCACGGCCACTCTTTCTGCCATCTCTCTGTCCCCTATCTTATCGTTTTTGTTCGTCTCTCATGTCTATATCTCTCCTTTACTCCATGTAGAGTATGCAGAGTTCCTGCACTGTAAGGGACGTAAGTTTGTGGACTTTGACGAGGTCCGTTTGGAGATTGAAGCAGAGACTGATCGGATCACTGGATCCAATAAGGGCATCTCCTCCATCCCTATCAACCTCCGCGTCTACTCCCCTAATGGTAACACAAACATACAAACTCAGCCTTCTAGGTGCAAGTTTTTAACCACTGATTGATCGCGTTCCTTCTTTCTGCCCCTCAACATCTCGCAGTGCTGAATCTGACCCTGATCGACCTGCCGGGGATGACCAAAGTTGCCGTGGGAGACCAGCCTCACGACATCGAGCACCAGATCAGGGACATGCTGATGCAGTTCATCACCAAGGAGAGCTGTCTGATCCTGGCCGTCACCCCGGCCAACACTGACCTGGCCAACTCCGACGCCCTTAAGATTTCCAAGGAGGTTGACCCTCAGGGTAAGGGGACTTTGTGAGATCTTGAGGACAGTGTGGTTTGTGTGTAAGATCAAGCACATTTCGGTCTTTTACTACCTTTTCTCTGGATATTTTTCGAAATGTAACCATTTTTTGGCTCTAATTTGGTACAAAGCTAATTACTTTTCGCTGTATCTTGCAGCCGTAATCACTCTTCTTCTTTCTATTAATCTGTGCCTCAGCGCAGGAGCCAGCTTGTCAGAATAATTAACAGTTACATTATTAAAAGACTTCCTGGTCGCATAGGTGTATTGCATAAGAGACATAATTAAATGTAATCATCCCCACCTTTGGCCTTCTTTCATTCAATCCAGAAGGTGTTATTAAATGTAGAGGGTTGTAACTGTAGAAAGGAAACTACAGCTTAGCAGTTTTCGCTCAAAGCTTTAACTAATGCCACCATCAGATAAAAATATAATAATAATAATTATCTAATACTCCAAAACTAATGGCATTCCCAACCAGCCTCAGCTGTACACTGTGCTGCTAAGTGCTACTGCTAAACTAATCTCAGCATGAGATGATGAACAAATTGGGAAACGTTTTACCTGCTAAACATCAGCATGTTAGCATTGTCATTGTGAGCATGTTAGCATGCTGATGTAAGCAGTTAGCTCAGAGCTAAATGCAGCCTCACAGAGTTGTGTGTAAGATTGCAATAGACTGCAAAACATAAAACACTGCCAACACACTGTTCCACTGTGGGTTATTATAATTTTACTGCCTAAACAATGTGATCAAATTACCTGTGTAAATCCTAAAATCCCTGATCCATGTCTGAATATTAGAACATCAGTATTTAACTCTAATTACTTGTACTATTAGCAATGATGCCTTTGTCTTTAGGTCTACGGACCATTGGTGTGATCACTAAGCTGGACCTGATGGATGAGGGGACGGATGCACGAGACATCCTGGAAAACAAACTGCTGCCGCTTCGCAGAGGTAAGACCACACACACACACATTTTAAATGTTTTTTTTTATCCATTAATCCATCCATCTATCCATTCATTGTCATCCATTTATCCGGGCTCGGGTCGCGGGGCAGCAGGGGACCCCAGACGTCCCTTTCCCGAGCCACATTAACCAGCTCTAACTCGTGGATCCTGGGGCGTTCCCAGGCCAGGATGGAGAAGTTCTGGGTCTTTCCCAGTGCCTCACATTAATCCATTACTCACATTACAAATATCCAAACATTTATAGACTTTAAATGCATTCTTTGACACTTGTGAGTAGAGAAAACACTGCCAGCACTACACAACCAGGCAACCTGTAACTTATGAAATGGAACAATATTTGCTGTTGTCTTTTTTCATGGTCTGCCAATCAAAACCCACTAACAGTCAGTTTGTGAACAGACTGACTGCCAAATATTTGTATCTCTAGCCCACATGTGTATCCTACCACACTGATATTTGCAACTGGGGACTGGTATGACAGTTTATCCACACACACACACACACACACACACACACACACACACACACACACACACACACACACACACACACACACACACACACACACACACACACACACACACACACACACACACACACACACACACACACACACACACACAGGCGTTGGTGTATGTTGTGTATTGATAAATCTGCAACTGTGGTTTGTGTCAGTGTGCTTACACACATGCTCTATAATTTTCCACATTGACTTTTAAATGTAACAATATGATGTTAAATTGACTATCAGGTCTAATTGCTTTGTTTTACATCCACATCAGCCCTTCTTACACAGTTCTCCAATTTTAAAAGTCATCATAATTTAATACTTGGTTGAACATCCTTTGCAATTAATGCTGGTCTACAACCCACTGAGATCAGTAGACACTGTCTTCTCTGGTGATGCCCTGCCAGGCCTGAACTTTACCTACTTTCACTACTTTCTTGTTTTTGGCCTTTTTTAACTTCAGTCTGGTCTTCAGCAATTGAAGGAAATTTGGTTTTGGGAAGCGGCCCACTGTCTAGCCATTGCCTTGTCTGTATTTTTCTTTAGGTTACATCGGGGTGGTAAACCGCAGTCAAAAGGATATCGATGGGAAGAAAGATATCCGTGCTGCTTTGGCTGCTGAGAGAAAGTTCTTTCTGTCCCACCCTGGGTACAGACACATTGCAGAACGTATGGGCACTCCACACCTGCAGAAGACCCTCAATCAAGTGAGACACACATTATCATACGTACACGCACATACACTCTACATGCACTGTAGGCCCTTTTCATCCATTTTATGTGGCAAAGATCACATGGCGATACATTGTTGAAGGTTAATTTGGTGACTAATGTCCAGGGTTGAAAAAATTATTCCTTTTTTTCTTCTTTTTTTGTGTATTGCATTATTGTATTGCATTAACTTGGATGGATTTTTATGCCACACATTGAGAATATTATTTTGTTTTTCTTAAAAGGTATAGTGGAGGATTTTCTTTTTCCGGGTGGATCATCAAGACTATTGGTCCTCCTAGTTGTCAATCATTCTGGGATATGTTTACGTAAGGCCGTCGTACGTGCCGTGACAGGTCAGCGAGCAGACGGCCACGGCCTCCAACCATAGACAGTATATAAAAGCCTCCGACCGCTGCCAGTCCCTCCCCGCTCTCGGCGATAGCTTGTTTGTTGGCCTGTAGCATGCTAAAGTTAGCTATAGAGAGGCTTGTCGTAAATAGATTTCCACTTACCGGTGGCGAGTCTGACATAGTGGAAAAAGTGCAAATCTTCTTTTGGAAAGTAGGCTTGTAGAGCCATGCCGACAGCAACTTGTAAACAGAGCGTGCACGAGGAGAACTACGCTCGTGCACGCTCTCTCGTGCACACGTTTAATAGGCGTTCCTTCTCAGGAGCAGGTAGGGTGTTGCCCATGTGCATTTTTTCAAAAAGTGGAGAGGGCAGTTCTTTTCTAAAGTTCGGGAAAATGCTCCATTATACCTTTTTAAGAAAAAGCACACATAAAAACACAGATCTCCTCAGCATGTGACTTTGGGAAAAATCTGTTATTTTTGTGTCTCTCCAGCAACTTACCAACCACATCCGTGACACGTTGCCCGGGTTACGCAGTAAGCTGCAAAGCCAGCTGTTATCACTGGAGAAAGAGGTGGAAGAGTACAAGAATTTCCGCCCTGACGACCCCACACGCAAGACCAAGGCCTTGCTCCAGTCAGTACACACACATACTGACACACGCAGACACACAAATACATGAATTCAAGAAGTTAAATATTATGTACAATCTGTAGGATGGTGCAGCAGTTTGGCGTGGACTTTGAGAAGTGCATCGAGGGGTCTGGGGATCAGGTGGACACCTCCAACTTGTCAGGTGGAGCAAAGATCAACCGCATCTTCCATGAGCGCTTTCCCTTTGAGCTGGTGAAGGTGACTAGTTCTATGAATTTTCATCATGATTATTATTATCATAAGTCTTTTTTTATAGATTTATTAGTTACATTAAAGTTATACGTCACACATTTTTGTATTTGTCATTTAAATTGACAAGGAATTGATCTTCCTGTTGATAGAGAAACCAACTGTGTCAAAGGATATTTTATTTTGAAGGGTAAACAAGCAGTCATAGTTAAGTTAATAATGATTAATGACTGTTTGTATTTAAACTACTGATGTGGCAATCCTATATAATAAATAAATACTATGCCTATGCTGTCTCATAAATCCAACAGACAACAACAGACTAAACCCACAGACTATCTCTCTTGTCTAGCCTCATGTTTGTCTGTCTGTCAGCTTATGTTTAGAAATAGGAAGCGGTATTAATTTTCAATAGAACAAATCAAATCTAAGCTTCTTTTTTGCCCCGTCTAAGATGGAGTTTGATGAGAAGGAGCTGAGGAAAGAGATCAGTTACGCCATCAAGAACATCCACGGAGTCAGGCAAGCCTGCAAACAGCACATCACATGGCGCACACATTTGCCTTCGCTGTCTTTATGTCTGCTCACCTGTCTGCCAGTTTTTTCCCTGTTTGTTTGTGTCCATTCAGCTTTATAAAAACCTACAGTCTTCTCTGTCTTCAAGTGTCAGTGTCTCTTGTTTTTCACATCTACATTAAGTGTGCTGTCTCTTCTGTCTGACTCTATTTTCTTTCATTTGTGAGCAGTTTTTATTTGGCCTCCCTGGACTGCTGGTTAGCCTCATGCCTGTCTTTTACTCCAGTTTTTCTTCCACTACTTCTCATTTGGTCTTCCTCAGTGTGTCTCTTTGTGTTTTCCTCCATCCGTGTGCCCGTCTCACACTCTTCCTGTGTGTCTATCTACCCCCTTCTCCACGTCTCCATGTCTGTCTTGTCTGTATGTCCTTCAGGACAGGCCTGTTCACCCCAGACCTGGCGTTTGAGGCCATAGTGAAAAAGCAGATCATTAAGCTGAAAGAGCCCTGTCTGAAATGCATCGACCTGGTCATCCAGGAGCTCATCAACACAGTCAGACAGTGCACCAATAAGGTATCACTGCATGGTCTCCTGCCTGGCCTCCACACCCGTACATACACACCACAGAGACCAGCCAGCTTTAAAGCTGCCAGGAGCCATTTTGGTGCCAAACTGTTTTAAAAAAAGCAGCCGTTTTAGTTTTTTTTTTTTTTTTTTTTTAGCTTTTTTTAGGACATAATTTCCGCACCTTGGGTTGAAAAATAAAGTGGATGAATTCAAAGGAGGCCTCCGTTTTTACAGTCCGGTTTGAAGTTCACTTGAATGAACATCAGTGGATATATTTGAATTTCCTGGCTGTACTGCAGTGCACTGGAGTGGTGTCTCTGAGAGGCTGTGTGGTTAGAAACCGACGTGCTGTAACATGTTCCTGTACAGGTCCTTTTCAAAACAAGCTGCAGGTTTGGTTATAGGCTACAGCTGAAACAAGACCTAAGACTCTACAGCCAATGCTAGCGGCTCTGTGAGGCTGTATTTCAGCACATTGGTGATTTGAGCTAAATCCTAACGTCTGCATGCTGACATTTTGGGACCCCCTCGAAAACGAGATGATACATCTCAAGGGGTTAATCCTAATAATAAACTAATTTTGAACACATGCCAGTGTTCAGCAGGAATAGTGTTTACTATGTTCACCATCTTACTTTAGAGCGTAGGCATGCTGACATTTTGGTAGTATTAGTAAGTTAGTTAGTTAAAGTTAAAATGTTGTTGTTGACCAGATGGTGGCGCTAGAGGAAATTTAAGGGAGTGATTGGGAATCATCGTCTGGTGAAATTTGCCAAAATATCATGGCAATTTATTCAAAAGTTGTTGAGGTCTGGACCAAAGTGGTGGACCGACTGACATTGCCACCCATCGCTAAAAAGCTGTGGGCTGACTTTGACATACACATGAATATGAAGCTGGTATTGCAATGAATACTTCTGAGAACCTGGAGCTTGTTTCTACTCTATACATGAAGCAGAACTAACTAAATACCTGTTTTTTTCTCATATTCCTCAATCTTTATCATTCTTTTCCTTTTTCAAACTCTTTCTTCCCCCCCAAAACTATTCTATCCGTCATGTTTCTGCCACGGTTCCCTTTTTCCTCATCATGGCCCATGCTACACCGCCTCCTTCTTTCACCTGACATAAATGCCTCACCACAGGACAGGCCTGTTCACCCCAGACTTGGCGTTTGAGGCCATAGTGAAAAAGCAGATCATTAAGCTGAAAGACCCCTGTCTGAAATGCGTCGACCTCGTTGTCACTGAGCTTGCCACCCTGATCAGGAAGTGCACTGAAAAGGTAAACCGGAACAGTGGAGGGGCAGATTTAAAAGTGATGAATACAGAGAGAGAGTGAAAGGGGGAAAAAAATAAAGAGTGATACAGAACAATCAAAGAAAGGAAAAGAAAATCACAAAAATGTAATCAACTAACTTGTCACTTGTCTAATTGTTCCCCCTCGCCGCTGCTTGAAGGCTTACAGTACCACCTTACCCCGTGATTCCTCCTTTAATGATAAATCTAAAATAGCCCTTTCCCATTCTGATCCTGGACCCCTACCAACCCACTTACCCCATCAGCACTGTGATTGGCAATTAACGTAACAACCCCTCACCTTGCCTCACTTATCAAATCAGATCCCCGCTCTCACGCTAAGAAAGGCTGCTTAGAAATGGCACAACTGTGGCTGTTTTCCACCCTGTCTTGTCAACGGAGATTTGATTGTATTTCGCCGCTGTGATACACCCTTTCTACACCATTGACAACTATAATGGACACGACTCCACCAGACCCCACTCAATCTTCACCTCTTTCTTGACTTTAACCTGATCTTTTTTCCCACATCCTCCCTGATTTGTTGAGACTCTGTATCAGCTTGAGATGAATATGTTTTTCTAAAGCTCACAGTTTCCCTACACTTGCTATCAAAACATCTATAGCTGACAAGAAATCTCAAGCTGATATGGAGCTCATTAGTGCATGCCTCCTCAGTCTTAATGTGTCAAAGTATATATTTACTGTCTGTTGTTGAGTGTAGCTGCTTATGTGGATACACAGTGTTCACAGTGTGAGCCGACACAGGTGTGTGTGTGTGTGTGTGTTCTATAATTACGGTGCCTGCAGCAGTGCGTGTGTTTTTTCTGTGTGTGGGTCTACAGCTGGGATCGTACCCTCGACTGAGAGAAGAGACGGAGAGAATCGTCACCACCTACGTCAGAGAGAGAGACAGCAAGACCAAAGACCAGGTGTGTGTGTGTGTGTGTGTGTGTGTGTGTGTGTGTGTGTGTGTGTGTGTGTGTGTGTGTGTGTGTGTGTGTGTGTGTGTGTGTGTGTGTGTGTGTGTGTGTGTGTGCGTGTGTATGTGTGTGTGTGCGCACATTTGTACAGTCTCCCTTGTGTACATAACGTGACATGTTTTGGTCCTCAGGTGTTGCTGTTGATTGATATTGAGCTCTCCTACATCAACACTAATCATGAGGACTTCATTGGATTTGCCAAGTAAGATGCTTTGTTATGATACTTATTCATGAGTTTCATTAGGAGGGCTCTTCAAACTTTTCTGAAGCTATAAATCTGCAACTTTTTTGAAATTCTGTTCATCATTATTACATTTTTTTCAAGCAATGATTTGTTGGTTTCATCTTCTCAAATGTGAGGATTTAATGCTTTTCTTTTCTAAATCATTGCGTTTTGGATTTTTTCCTGTATAATTTGCAATTTCCATATGTCAACTTGGGCTCTGGTACATAATGATGGATATTAATTGTCACCAATGCGTAGGGATTGATCAAAGTCAAAGTATCTTTCTTAGGAGAAATTTGTTTTGGACATTGGGAAAAATTGCTGCAAGAGTTACAACAGAGACACACAACAAGCACAGGGTTAAAACAATTAAAAGACAAATGTACAGTAAACATATGGGCTACTCAAAGAGCTATGCAAATAGCAAATTACCATTGTCTATACTTGTGCAAAAATAGCCATCCTTCCTACATTCTTCTGTTCTCCCATACATGCCTTACAAACACTCATTCCTACTTCCATAAGCATCCATACATTCAGTAAAAAAAACAACAACATTAATTTATCCATACATAAATATCCATACATTCAGTTAAAAATCAATCAATGTGAAGAGCATTATGTTTTCCATCTGAAATTGTCAGAATGTTTTGTAGTACTGGTAAGAAATTTAAACATTTTAGTATTTATACAAAGGCAAAAAAAAAGTTGAATGAACATTACTACAGCCCGGCCCATATGAGAATTTTGAGGCCAGTGCTAATATTGATATTTCAGAGTTAAAATGTCATAATTGTATTTGCCTATGTTATTTTTTCAAATATTTTTTTATTAATCTTTGGCATTTCTGTACTGCAATCTTTTATGTATCTGTTGACCTATATGTACAGCTGCACTAGTTACTAGTCATTTTAACGGGATAGTTCTGTTTTTTCAGACATATGTTGTTGAATCCTGAGCTTTCCTACTAACTTAGACTAGCTTTTTTTTCTAAAGATATCCACAAGTACAACATCTTAACAATTAGATGATTTTGTGTAACTACCATTCTGCATCTGTGACTTTGGGTACAGAAAAAAACATGAAGGCAATACATTATCTGATAAAGTGTACTGTTTGCTTTGTTAATAGCTGAAATGATGACTCAGTTAATCATTTGGGTGATGGGCAGAAAATGAATCGTCAACCATTTTGAGAATAAATGAATCATTCAAGTCAACACTTCCCAGTTCCAGCCTCTCGCTTGAGTGGGTTTTCTGGGTTTCTTTGTCAAGTGACAATAAATTGAATGTCTTTTTTGTTTGTTTTTGTTTTCTTTATTGAATGGTTTTAGACTGTTGATCAGACAAAATAAGGAGTTTTGAAGACTTCATCTTGGGCTTTAAGAAATTGTGATGGGCACTTTTCGCCATGTTCTGAAAACTTATCAACCAAAATAACTACAGTAAGAAAATAATGTGTAGAATAATACATAATGAAAATAATCATTAGTTGTAGCCCTAGGTTATAGTGTTATCAGAAATATAATATATACTGTATATAATATAATATGCTTGGATATTATACCGGAGTTTATGTTATTGAATCTTTCTCCTCCAGTGCCCAGCAAAGGACCACTGCTAACGCCACCAAGAAGAGGGTCATGCCCAATCAGGTAACTCACCTGCTGCTGCAGCTGCTTTCTTTTCTCCTGCTGCTGTTTTATTTCTTGCTTTCTCTGTCGTTGTCTCAGCCCGTATCTCTCGTCATTGTTGCCCTTTGTTGCTTCACATTTGCACACTCTTGTCTGTGCCCCTCTTGTCTTTATTTCCCTTTCCTCTTTCTCCTCTTCTGTTCCTCCTTTTTATGGCCCAGGGAGAGATTCTTGTAAGTACCATACCCCCTCTGCACCTCCACTTCCTCTATGGGTGGGTGGGGGAGTCATTCAGGCCATGTCGAGAAACGAGATTTGTGCACCTTGATGAAGAAGAGGGAAGTGAAGGAGTTACACTCATGGATGTGTCATGAGAACTGGATACCATGTACCAAGATAGCAGCCTTTCATTCCAGTTTCAAAGTTTCTCACCCAGCGAAAAGGCCTGTTTTGATTCTGTATTCCTTTGATCATATGTGCGATATGATGGAACATGAGCAGCCTGTCTTGTTATCTGTGTATCTTATTCTTACACAGCGGTGTAAACAAATGAAGTGGGTGGGTCACGAAGTAAGCGACAGCCAGAAGTTTGAATTTATGACGTGACTGTGAGCTTCAGCCCTCATTAAACTGTTTACATGTAGAGTCAGCCTGCAGACTCCAATATTACAGACGATCATTGGGTTTATTTAACTATGAAATGTGTGCATTGGCATAAGAGGGACCTACTTAAAGGTAGATTGGATGTCTGAAATAAATCACAAAAAAATCTTCCTAGCTCATCAATGCCTAAACTGCTCTGATCATAATGGTGGTCTTTGGAGAAAATGCTATTAACAAATTTTAAGTGCAGCACCACAGCTTGCCCCTGAGACCAACTGGGGCACAGCTGACTCTTCAACCCTAAACTACATTCGCGGTTACACCACCCAGACCAGGGTATTGCATATGTCCGCTTATTATCCCTGTGTCTGTTCCCTTTGTCTTCTTGTCCGTCAGTCTGACAGAGAGAAGGATGCAGAGAAGGTGACTTTTCATTGCAGTCTTTCATCCCTTATTTTCAGTCTCTACGTTTGTGGTGTAATATCAGTACATACAGTATGGGTTGATCTGACTGCACTGTGCTCTCTTTTTTAAATAAGGAATACTGTTGCACTTGCATGGCTGTTGTGCTGTATTTTGATGCCAATTTTCTGTATATGTCGATTGTCTTCATTTGTTTTTAGTAATGCGTTTGCTTTCCGAAGGTGCATATTACCCCTCTTGGGGGGTTTGTAGTTTAGTCAACTGTTGGACTCATGTGTGCAGGTGATCCGCAGAGGCTGGCTCACTATCAACATCAGTATCATGAAGGGAGGATCCAAGGACTACTGGTTTGTCCTGACTGCTGAGTCTCTCTCCTGGTACAAAGATGAGGAGGTAAGACTTCTTACAGTACGGGACAGTAAATGCTCGAAAATGTATAGTTTACTCGTCTTATTTCTGTGGGATAGAGAGACAGTGGCCTTGTTTTCAAAGACAAAAGTTCCAGCATCTGGTAAAAATAATTAGTGAGTTCTTACTATAAACTCTGCAGTAAAACTGTAGTCATCATGTGTCACGGTAAAGTAAAATCATACTTGTACTCAGTTGAGTTGATTGGTTTAGTTGTTATAGTCTACCTTCTTTTATATTTGTCATTACATCACTGTTTTATCAGGAGAAAGAGAAGAAGTACATGCTGCCTCTCGACAACCTGAAGCTGAGAGATGTGGAGAAGGGCTTCATGTCCAGCAAACATGTCTTTGCCATCTTCAATACTGAACAGAGGTGTGGATGCTATGTGATCCTCTAAAACAATCATGTTTATGGTGTTTGCTTGTTCTAATCTTTGGTTAATGTGTCTTACAGGAATGTGTATAAAGACCTGCGTCAGATTGAGCTGGCTTGTGACACTCAGGAGGATGTGGACAGCTGGAAGGCTTCGTTTCTCAGAGCTGGTGTTTACCCAGAGAAAGACCAGGTACAGTACAAAAGCACAAATTATCTTTTGTTTTTTTGTTTTTTTTAGCAGTACCCTGTTCCACAACCTCATTAATTCACTGCCCTGCTGGTCCAGAAGTACACTGGGGATCCAATATCCAGGCCACAGCTATCCACTGTTTACTTTCCAGTATATTCAGGTTGTTTACTAAAGAGAGCGTATCCAACAAGATCTATCATTCGTGATCAAAAATATACTGGTGTAGTGTGGATGGAAGGCTAAAACCAATAAAAATGCCTTAAACGGTATTTGCATTACCGTGAACAAGAACTGTCAACTGCAATCTGAAGATTTATTTTAATTTAACCTTTATTTATTCATGGAAGGTTCACTGAGAGGCATGAACGACCTGATCACATTCCCTGATCACATTCACACAGTTACACATTGATACCTGGAAGCTGCCCAGTACTACCACAGTCTGATCTGCTGGCCACTAGAGCGGTTGGGGTTAAGGGCCTTCCTCAAGGGCACCTCAGTGGTGGTAATGAGGGAGGGACGAGCGCTGCTCTTTCACTTTCCCCACCTAGATTGTATCCTGTCGGTCTGGGGATTGAACCGACGACCTCCCGGTCACAAGCTTGCTTCTTTAACCTTTAGGCCACCACTGCCTTTTCTCTATAAAGGTAAATAGTCAAGCAATCCAACAATCAAAGTTTTACAAAAGACATCTTCAGTCATTATTATTTGATTTCATTTTAAAGTTTTACACTCAAAAACTCCGCTAACCTGCTTCATCAGGACTGTTTGGGTGGGCTTTGTTCAGATTTGACTGACAGTGGCCCAACAATCCACCAGCTGTCTCATCAGCTTGGTGCTCAGAGGTGTGTGACATCACATTTTTCACATCAAACCATTATGAAGTGGAGAGACAAAACCTCATGTGAGTTCTCGCATGTGAAATCACCAAAATGATGTCTGATATTGGCAGACAATAGTGTGTTTGTGTAGTATCAGCAGCAATTTGAGGGAGAAAATACAGTTTCCCTTTAACGGATAACACTCACACGAACACAACATATCTGCTTTGGCATCCCTCACATCTCCTTCTCTGTCTTGGTCTCCTCCAGCCTGAGAGCGAAGACGCGATGAATACTAGCGACACCGTGTCTATGGACCCGCAGCTGGAGCGGCAGGTGGAGACCATCCGCAACCTCGTGGACTCATACATCGGCATTGTCAACAAGTCCATCAGAGACCTCATGCCCAAGACCATCATGCACCTCATGATCAACAGTGTACGTGTTCTGCTTTATCTGTCTCTTCTTCCATTGGTAATACTCTAGACCTACTCCTCCTCGAGGTCTTTATGATAGCGTCTCCTCAAGTTCTGATTTTATTGATTTCATGTTTCTTTTTTGTTTCTTTTTTATGTAAAGCACTTTGTGCTACCTTTTTGTGTATGTAAAGTACTATATAAATAAAGTTTGATTTGATACTGTAGAGATGTATGAGAAATGAGCTGGAAAGTCATTTATCAGTAACGGGTCACTCTGTCTTGCATAGTCTTGCTGTCTAGCTGTATTAACTTCCTTTTTTCGTCTCCCATCTCCAGGCGAAGGACTTCATCCACTCTGAGCTGCTGGCCTACCTGTACTCGGCCGGGGACCAGGGCAGTTTGATGGAGGAGTCAGCAGAGCAGGCTCAGAGGAGAGATGAGATGCTGAGGATGTATCATGCTTTGAAAGAGGCCCTGGTCCTTATAGGAGACATCAGCACCACCACTATTTCTACCCCAGTGCCTCCACCAGTAGACGACAACTGGATTCCCAAGGACCCAAGGTAACAAACATGACTAAACACAAATACATCGGCCGATATTAGCTTATTGCAGCTATGTTGGTATCTGTGTAAGTAACAAGAAATGTCAGACATGCATAACTAGGTTTGAGGTATTTAGAACAGTGTCACCACTCACCATTAAATAGTTTGGCCACCAGAGGACACTGTTGATTTTCTACTGTACAATGTCCTGCTTGTATGCCTCCTAAATATAGTTCTTTAAAAAAAAAGAAAAGAAAAAAAAGATTGCTGTTTATGTAAAAAATAAATAAATCACTATCACTAATTGGTCTAAAAATCGGTCTATAGTGGGGATGCACTAAAACTGTGTCACATTAATTATTACACAGTCAACAGCTCGCAGACATCTATCTCTTAATCAGCATCACGTTATTTCTCCACATATTTACACATGCACACCAAAACAGCTTCAGTGTATTGCCACCTGATGCAAATAAATTAAATATGTACTCAAACTCCACTCAAATCAAATATACTTGCATTTAAGCATATAATCCTAATTGCAATCATAATTTTTCCATAATCCACAAACCAAAATATGCATAAAACCTTTATGAACTAATTATGATAATGTTACCATATATATTGTATGACATCGACACATATTAAAAAATCATATAAAAATATATGCTTAATTGTCTCTTACAGGTCCTTATTTGGATAATACCATTACTAATAATTCACAGTGGTCTATCTCTTTAATGCTAACAGTCTTAATTGAATTTAAGGTTTAATTGGGTACATCTCATCTTAAAATGTAACTCAGTAACTCAGTAGCATTCTGTATCTCTGTCTCAGTCCTCCACCAGCATCCCGCCCTGCCTCAGCAACAGCGCCCCCTCCCAGCCGACCCCCGGCGGTGAGGGGGCCCACTCCGGGTCCTCCGCCCCCTCTTAACCCCTCACCAGCCTTCGGAGCACCGCCCGTGCCGTCTCGGCCGCCGGGCCAAACAGGCTACGCAGGCGATCCCAACTCTGGTGTTGTGCCTCTTGTCCCTTCCAGGCCGGCCCGCGTGCCTCCTGCACTGCCGCCCGGGATTCCCAGGTAAAATTGTGTACACACACACACACACACACACACACACACAATACACACACACACACACACACACACACACACACACACACACACACACACACACTCACACACACACTCACACACACACACACACACACACACACACACACACACACACACACACACACACACACACACACACACACACACACACAAAATCTGATGCATTTTGTGGCTTGTGGTATTGGTGCAAGTTGCTGGGACAATTGAGACTGCTGGTGAAGGGCTGTACTGTATGTTCTGGTTTTTGGTGTTTTGGGAATCTTTGGTGCATGACTGATGATATTTTGCCTTGCATGTTTCTTCTCTCTCTCCCCCTCCCCTTCCTCCTCTCCCTTCCTGCAGCAGAAGACCCCCGGCTGCTCCCAACCGACCCACCGTCATACGTCCTTCAGAGCCCTCCCTGCTTGACTAGAAACACGCACACATTCAAACACCTTTCTTTACGTTTACACTTTTATATTTCTCTTGAGCAGAGATCATTTTCTTTTTTCATTCCTATAACTACAAACTTTGTCCTACTGTAATTGATAATCTGATGCTGTTTCAGTCTGTGCATTTCAGAAGCATTATGTGTGTACTTCTGACTTAATGTGTAGGTAGCTTTTTTTAACAAAGAATATGATGACATGCATACATGTCATGAAAAGGGATACATTTGATGATGTTATTGAGTTAAAGGTTATGAACCAGCAAGTCATCTTGAATTGCGCTTGTTTCATTTAAAATGAAATGTGTCTTAAAACAATATACGATTCATTACTTTTATATAATGGTAAGAAAACTTATTTAGAAGTAATGTTTTTGTGAGTTGTATACTTGCTAACGTTTTGTCAGTAATCTTACACACTAAACACCTCATTAAGGAAGCAGCACTTTTCGATAGTCTTTCTTTTTCTCTTCATTGTTGGTAGATTTTCAAAGCCTTGACATGAGCTTTATTAAAATTAGACTGATCAATGGAATGTGTATGCTTCAATATTTTTTGGCTAATTACTTTTTTTACAAAGAAATTCCAAGTATTAGATTTTTTCTTTAGTTTTTTGGTGTTTCTCCTGTTGGGAGAAAGCACAGCCGCAGTGGGTGTGTTGTCTTCTAGTGTATTACTAATAATAATTATACAGTAGTTGATGGAAGAGTGACCTTGCCCAGCGAAACAGTTACAGTCATGTGAAAAAATTAGGACACTCAGAAATGCGAAGCAGCGCTACTTGGGCGGAGTGATATGCTTGCAGCTCTGCTCTCAAAGAGCAGGGCGGAGTGATATGCTTGCAGCTCTGGAGCAGAGCTGCAAGCATATTGTGGTGGAAAATACCCAGGGTGCAGCAGGTGTAGATTAATTAACTGTTTTAGAATAATTGAAGATGAAACAAGTAACAAGAAGTAGTAGACTGAAACCAATGTAGGTTTTTGTAATTTATTGAAGTACATATATTCTGCGCAGAATAGGAGAACTCGTTCACAAGATGCACGCAGCAACATGTGGAAGAGTCTTCAAAGTTCACACATCAAGAACATCAGCTTAAATACACAGATAAGAGAGAGGGAGTGACATCGCTTTAAGCACACAATTCAATCTAATAACAAATGAAGATAGACCTTCTGGTCTGTCTGGTTCACAGGGATGTTGTGTCGTATAACCTGTAGAGACCTTGTGACTACGGTTGTATCTCAGTAAACCTAGGTTGGCTATTTTCTCACAGACAAATGTATTTAACTTCTCCTTGGGGGAGACATAACAAGAGCACATACAGAAAGACATAGTTACTTGGGTAAAATATAATTTTGCCATCACAATATCATTCCGCTTCGACTTTCTGAATATAGTTCCCAGTTTATATACGGTTAGAAGATGGCTGTGTCTCAAGTGACGTTGTTATTTGTACACGCTGTGACACTATACAAATCACAACATGTAAATAGGAACATGTTGGCGTTATTTTGTCAGTTATTCGGAGCAGTAGGCTAGTTGGAACCAGTTGGCGTGTTCCTTTAATGCCTTAATTAAAAAAAATGAGGAAAAATCCAACCTTTAAGGACACCAATTTTGTTTGTGAATGAATAATGTTTCGTAAATAAATAAATGTTCTTCCTCAAAATACAAGGGGCATAAGTAAGTACACCCCTATGTTAAATTCCCATAGAGGCAGGCAGATTTTTATTTTTAAATGCCAGTTATTTCACGGATCCAGGATACTATGCATCCTGATAAAGTTCCCTTGGTCTTTGGGATTAAAATAGCCCCACATCATCACATACTTCATATACCCTTCACCATACCTACAGATTGGCATGGTTTTATGTCGGTTAGCCTAATAGCTGGTTTAATTTGCATTGAGAGATGATTTTATGGAAAGTACCCCATGCCAATCTGTAGGTATGGTGAAGGGTATGTGATCATGTGGGGCTATTTTAATTTTAATTAATTTTTTTTTTTAAATTAAGGCATTAAGATCAGTTTGCAAAAGATGATTTTTTTTTTTTTATTCCTCTTTTTAGTCAACTTTAGCATGGGTGTCCTAATTTTTTCACGACTGTACCTGCCGCCCACCACTGCTCAAAGGGCCTCTATTTCAGAAGTTGTGTAAAATAATAAACTGAATAAAGGAATAGAAGAAGGTGTGGTTGCTGGTGCTTGTTCTTGCTGCTAGACATTCTTTGCTTTATTTCTCAAGTTTTCATGCACCACCAAGCCTTTCTTTTTCTGTTCTGTTTCCGTTTGATCTGCCGTTTCCATCCATATAGTCTCGCATTGCCAGACCTATCTCCACAGCGCTGTGGAGTAACCATGCACATACCAGTAAACGTGTACTTCCTGTCACTGTATGATACTGTCAGTGTAAAGGTTAGAGAGTATCACAACAGAGCATAGACCTTTTTCAAGACCCTTTCACTTGCATATTAGTCAAATGGAGGCAGCCATGCAGAACAAGAACGTTTCACTTTTCTATGTGCAGCCTGGCATGACCTCCCTTCCTTCCTACCTTACTGTATGATGGAACTGTGGGTTCCCATGGTAACTGTGGTTGCCAGTGGCAACACACAGTAAATACAGTGTTATTCATTGCTTTTTGTGCTGTTCATAGAGCCGGGCAAAATTGAATAAAGGTATGCAATCCTACTCCTGTTTTCTAACACTTTTTTCCTTACCCATTGTGTCTGTCAGCTGCTACTGATCTACTTACGATCAGAAACTGATCATGAATATCTTCTCACACAGGCGACCTCCACAAGCCCCCTCTCGTCACAACCAATGGTGAAGGAAACTCAGATGTCGAGCACTCCGACTTGGACTCTGTAGCCACACAGTGGGCTCAGTTAGCACAAGCTGGAAGAGTCTGGCTTTAGAAGTTCAGTTTATGTTGTCTAGCTATGTCGTTAATCTGAAACTGTTGATGCTTTGTTTTTTTTATTAGACATTTAAGGAAGGCAATGATGCAGAGTTATGACAATGGTTGTGGCTGGATCAAAGCTGACATCCTGTGTTGGGCTTGTCCACGATGTAACTGATAACCTCTGTACATACACATATGTTATTAAGCTAAGCTTATACTGCATTCCTAGTATTTATATATACTGTAGATCATGATCATCATCTCGTTTGAATAAGAACTACTGAAATACTTCGTCTTAGAATTCCTCACTTGAAATGTCTGCCAAATCTGAGGGTAGACGAGTCAACTAGGAAATGGAAGAAAAATCTCTGTGTGCCAAATTAAAATATAAAAAAGATGTATCTTGAAACAAACAAATTAATTAATGTACACTCCTGCTACGTGTCCTGTTCTTATATTGCTAGATACTGTATAATGTAAAATCTGTTAGTGCATACCATAACTTATACATTTAAATCATAAGCTCCTCTGGAAACAACATATGTCACTTTACATTGCATGATACAGCAGAAATGCCTCAATCTAGTAATTTGGTAATTTCAACAAAATGTTTTAGATATTGCTACTCACCGACAAGTGCAGTTAATTAATGCTGATTTTTCAACTATTTTATCAAATATACATAGTATTTAACCTTTATAACAACTTCGATTTAATGTCAGATAATGTCAAAGTTGTTTTTGAAAATGTTTTATAAGCTTTTAAGGTCAGACGTTAGGGGGCACTACATCAGCAGAAATAAAGTGTTTATACACATTTGGTCTCAGACTCCTGATTGTTTCCTCAAAGTGGCTTTGGGGAAAAATACTGCACATTGACAAGCATGGTTATGTAAAACATAACCTTGGATAAAAGATGCAAAAATGTTCAAATAAATATGGTTTCTTGTGGTTTAAAGCCGTGTCAAACGACAGCATATGCTGTCATTCAATCATGATTTATCACAGAACTTTAAAAAAGAACATTCTACGTCTTTTAATCGTCAAAGACAACTCACATCAGACCAAGTATCCTGTGTAAAAAAATGCTTTTAATAATATCAATGAATCTCATGTAAACCTGATTTTTACGTATTCTACTGAATATGTAATGAAAGCCTGTTCTTATAAAAAAAAAAAACACAGTGGCTGTCTGATCAGAATCAAAATGTCACATTCTGTTGACTCAAACGTACATCTGAAAAAGAAAAGTTTGATCACCTAGAAGATTGAACAGAAGCCAGTAACACACATCAAACAATCAGTATGTTCACACTGAATTGAAAACACATGAGCTGACATACACATACACTACAAACGACATGTTATTCTGGAAGAGTACTGACACATTGTACATAACTGGCAATAACTGCAAAGCATCCCTCTTATTCTACATTCTTATTTGTCAACACATCAGCATGGACTTGAACTGGCACGTGAAAAGAAATCAGTAACATCCCAAAAGAACTAACCATCAACACGACTGTAACCAAGGAAACACCTGGTCAGATGGACGGATCACTAATATAATGGAAAGACCTTAAACCGTAGGAAGAACAAATACGCCAACAACACTATTGCACATCGTCATCCCTTGTAAACCAGCTGAATAGGAGTTCTGTGGATCGGTTTTTGAGTTGTGTCACATTACCGACCTCTTACTTTTAGTAGGAATAATTTCACCTTTCAAGAAAAAAATCCTAAAACCTCTCACCAGTTTCAGAAACACGAGAGCCGTTATACTACAACATTTATTGTTCTGTCTATGTAGGCAGTGCCTTTCAAAATGCATTTCCTCATTGGTTTGTGGTAAGATTTGAAAGGCATTAAACAAATAAATAGAAATAACCAACTTGAACTTCCTCACCTGGCTACCCTTCATGAGCTAATAATAGTTAATTATTGCTCACAAACTGATCTAAAACAAGATTTTCAAAGTAAAAAAGATCCACTAACACTGATGTTGAATGCTGGTATTCATGGAGACTAAATGGAACATAGTGGAGCATAGTCTGAATGGGTAACCGGCCAAACATCTTGTACTGAATTGTTCTCCTTCATAGGCTTTTATAACTGCAAAATAATCCCTCTATGTGCAGACCCTCCGCTTATCGTCGAACAGTTTACGGACAGTGTAAACCTGGGAATGCAGAAGAAAAAACACAGAAAGTAAGATGTTGGCTATGTGATTCAAAACTGTGTGACAGATTCAAATATATAGTATACAGGTATATTGTGCTGTGTGGTGTGTCAGTGCTCCATTTACCTGGGTAAGGGCCACACACAGCATCACCAGTACACAGGCACAGGACCAGAATGAGACCCTCCACAGGTTGTCTTCCAGAAGGTTTCGATCCCGTGCCTCAAAAGCCCGCAACACCGTCTGCATCTGCCGGCTGCGCTCCAAGCGCCTGTGCAGAGAGTCCATGGACTCCTGAGGAAATTATGAGAACAATTTTAGGGATTTAA
Source organism: Gymnocephalus cernua (assembly GCA_023631565.1). Lineage (NCBI taxonomy): Eukaryota > Metazoa > Chordata > Actinopteri > Perciformes > Percidae > Gymnocephalus > Gymnocephalus cernua. The sequence continues at coordinate 30,531,736 of CM042427.1, read as the reverse complement.
AAAAAGTGGTGGCTGTTATGAGAGAGAAGTGGAAGTAAGAGACAGAGAAGATGGTCTCAAAAGTACACAGAATCTGATTTTGCTGAACAGCGGTTGTTAATGGCTGACTGCTACAACTTTCCTGTCCCAACAGAATTTAGCAGAGAGACAGATTTTCTGCGCTGGTTGTGATTTTGTGGTAAATGTCAGTCAGTCCCACAAAAAGACCAAAACTAAGACTGCGTCTTTCAAAACTTTCCCACTTCCCCAGCCTGTCTGTGGCGCTCAACCCCAAGCTCAATTTGTTCTGACTGAAGACAAGAGTACGACCCGGTGAAATAATTGTATCTATTGTCAAAATAATATGAAGATGTCTATCTATATGTTTTTCTATATCGTTTCTATCGCAATGTCAAAAAGCCAGCGGCCGACGTTACGGCAATATTCACGTCATTTGTACGACGTTTTGCCTTCTGATCGTTGTATGTTATGTTCATTTTTCACTTAAGGTCTCAATGAAATTAGAAAACACTCAGTACTCTTCATTTGTGAATTATTTAATTATAAGTAGCCCAAATTATGCTTTACAATGTGGTTATTTCATATAGGCTATTTATTTATTGAAAACAAAAATGCTATATCGTGATATATATAACATTATTTAGATATAAAATGATCTATATCAGGATAGAAGATGTTGGCCATATCGACCAGCGCTAGGTCAGAGATATAGTTTTAAAAAGAAAAGAGGCTACATAATTTCATAAAACAGCTGGTCACTGTTTACCTTAGAGGTCAGCTGCATAGTGAACTAGATTTCCTTTTTTGAATTCATTTCTTAAAACCCTAAACAAACATCTCACCCGGATGTCCTCCAGCTTGTACTCCAGGAGGCTTCCATCAGGCTCCTCTATTCCCGGCCACTCTTCATCTCCAGCCACATCTCCTCCTTGACCCTCGATGATGATCTCGAAGAACACCATCTTCTCTGAGAAGCGACTGAAGCTGTTGTCAAAGCAGATTTCATAGTCTCCCTCCACCGTAGGCTCCACCCTGGGGTAACAGGAAATAAAGTCAAAGATGAACAGACAGGTCCAACAATCGCTGGCTAAGTAATATGAAATATGATCATGGATTCACGCCAACGTGAGGTATCACTCACACGTGGACTCCGTCAGAGCGGCGAGACTCAAAGATGAGCTGGATGCCTTCTGGAGAGATGATGGTGAAATCTACATCCATGCCAGCACCCGCTATCACCTGGACGTGCACACACAAATACACACACACACACACACACAGCAACAAGGTAATGATATTCTGAAGTCAACCATTTTCTTTCATTTTACATTCTTTTTTTTGACATGCAGGAAAGGTCTCCAGCATGTTGCAGTAACGTGGTGTGCATCTAACCACTAGGCCACCAGGATGCCACAAGACAAACAATTCCAAGGGAGATTAGGTGTGCCTTTCAATAGTGTGTATTGTCGTCTCTAAGATTGAGACTCGCCCACTAAACAAACACATTGCCGACTAATAAAACTTGACATTATAAGACGTGTTCCTGTAATAAGTGTCGTTGCTTTTTATTCACTAGTTCCAGCATCTCTAATGTGAGTGTTTGCTCATTTTCTTCAACCTCTGTAAAAAAGTAAAGTGAATGTATTTGGACGGTTATTTTGGCAAAACAAGCAATCTGAAGACATGACCCTGTGATCTGGGATACTGTGATGGACACGTTTTCATTATTTCTAAAAAAAAAAAAAATGTAATGGATAATAAAAATAATTGTTATAGCTACAGCAGTAGAGTGGAGATTTCACTGTGCACACAGAGTGCCTGTGGCTATGTGGTAGCTGCTCAAAACCATTCACAGTGTTAAATTAACTCTGATGAGTGGGACTCCTGTAGATCAACAGTATGAACTGACTTCTGCTGTTGACCTTTAAATAGCTAAAACTTCCCTTCAGGAACAACCTGCTGGATGACCAAATCTGGACCTCTTAGACATATTCGTGTACAGCCTATCATTTATAGTGACTCATTCAAACGTACTATAAACTAGGCCTATGTATTATCTCATTTCTTGTACAGTATTTAGTTATCACTGATCTGTATTAGTGAAGAGGCACTTGTGGTAATTTATTTCGGTAAGTACCCTGCTTGTCTTATTGCAATATTGCACAAAAAGGTGCTAGTTAAATGAAGTTTGATTTAACGTTATGGATGTTTTTCAGGGTTTTTTTTGTCAAATGTGAGTTACAGTACAGAATGGCCACGTTAACTTCCACAATATTAATGGAGGAATATGTGCTGTCATTACTGTAGCTTACAGCTCCAGTTCAATGCTGGCTTGATAAAAATATGCCCAGCATAGAGTATGTATAATATACTACCAGCAACCAGCTAGCTGGGAACAACGGGTAGTAACTGTAGCCAACATCATATTCCTTGTATAAGCCTTTAACAGACAGACTGTAAATGTGAACACACTAAGTGATTATGTTTGCAGTGCACACACACAAAGTTACCTGATATTCGACCTCCATCGTACCATTCTTTATTGCTGTTTGAAAGAAACACTCGGATCTTCCGGCTTGTAGCAGAAACGTGAACTCGCTGTCTAGGTTCTGTCCGAAACAGCTCACAGACCCTAAACACCACCCGAACACTACTGCAAGGACAAGCAGTCGTCCTCCGCATCCCTCTTTCCTACGGAAAAGATCCATGGTGAAGATATTCCAAAACACAGGGCTATCTAAGTTCAGCCATCTCCTTCGCATCTCTCTTCCGCAGCAGAACTTTGCGATGTTGTGATTGGATGGAGGCCCCAGAACGAGGACGATGCTGCGGACCAATCAGAGGAGGAAGAGTAGCAAACCTCCTCCAATCACTGTAGGGCTGAGAGCTACTGTATGGTGTGACCAACAGTCTATGGGTATGACCCACTTCTGTGAAACTATGTGCAATGCAGCAGGGGTTAAATTGGCCCGGGGCTCTCCGGTATGGAAAGCCGAGTGTTGCCAATGCGAGCATCGGTTTGAATTATGTTTTTATATTTTTTATTTGCTCATATGATCGCTTCCCACTGCCAGGGTTGCAACTGAAATAATAGACTAAAGCAACAACAGTTTATGGAAAGAACAAGTGTAGCCTAATTATGGTCAGATCTTGTGCCTGACTGATGGATAAGCGTTGTATTTTAAGCATTTTACAGCATCAGCTTTTTTTGCCAGCTTTTCTTCCTGTTGTAGGAAGCAGCGACTGGATTGCTTTTTGCTTGTAAACCGTGTCTGTGTTCTTCATATTTATGTAGAATTATAGTGTGCTCTTCTTATGTAAAATATGCGGCTCTGGTAGATGTTTGCGATTGTCCGCCTCTTTTATGTGAACGCGCGCGTCTCTAGATTGGGATCGATGACTGAGCTAGTTGTTAACCACCGTCGTGATACAGGTTATGCGGGACCGCGGTTGTTAGGGTTAGTGAAACCGGCTAACTGAAAGAAATCCAGGGCATGTTGATCTTGATTCGTAGTACAGGGGTCACCACAGACCCAAATCTTCTCAGCTGTTGCTACTGTCATATGCTGCACTGTCTCTTCATGTGGCACATTATGTATGGCACACTGTATGGGTCACATATCATAACAAGGTAATCACTGATTAACAGTAATGTAAATGCTAAATGCCCTAACCTGTTGATACTACAACAATACAAAGTATTGGCTCTTAACCTTGCAGTTTTGCACATATGTGAGACTTGATTTCTCAATTTCTTTGCACAAAACTCTCCAAAAAGTGCCATTTAATGGTTTATTTTTCAAAAAGAATTCCCAGGGGGGCATACCCCCGGACCCCCACCACCCACCCCCTCTCCCAGGGAGAGCCCCCCACATAACAAATCCCAATTTAACCCGAGTAGCAGTGACATTATAATAGTAGTACGAATAATATATAGTGTATTAGCAGAATATATAATAAGAAAAACAGAATGGATATTCTGTGTGAACCATATACAGTATGTACAGCTATGTGCAGTGTGGTAACAATATAAGAGCAATAGAGCACATGTATGTGCAGGATGAATAGTATGATGAGTTTTGTTAACATAAATGCACAAACTCCCACCTCTGGTCTTACCGGACTCATCAGCTGTTCTGTCCGCACGGAGGAGGCAGCGTCCAGCTAGCTCGATAGCGCTGTTGGGTATTCCACTGTTAAGCTAGGTTTCTGTGAAAATCATGATGTTGCAGTCCATAATCCTTCTGTGTGTGGTGATCCGCAGCCGCAGTTCATCCATTTTGTTCACCAGCTAGCGAACATTATAGGTAGCCTAACAACTACTAACTTTTGGGTTGCCATGTGAAAATCTCTCCTGCTGGTGCTGCAGACATAGACTGGAGATTTCACTGTGCAATTGTGCAAAAGTGTTAGCCTGGGAAAACCCTGACAAACATCCGGCAAATTTGAGATTTGCGCCGCAAGTACACTCTCAGTTACAACTGAGAAGGGTCTGGTGTCAACCAGGCTACAAAAGTGTGGTTATGGAGTCATAATTATAAGTCATAATCACTATGGTCACTACATGGCAGCACAATAAAATGTAAATATGGGTCGTAATTGCTGCTTGTACAAACTACCTATGAGGTCGTTTTTTTTACGGGACGACCTTCTCTTTCGGACACACCCACTGACGGATTATGAGACAACGTTTTGCATCTATCTTTAGTCATTTTGCATCTATTTTTAGTCATTTCGCATCTCATTGTAATAACTTTGGGTGTCTTTGTGGATAGTCTCGCATTGGCCGACCTTACTCCACAGGTCAGGTCAAAGGTCTGGTTCTACCAAAACATATATTCCAGGATAGGAGAAAAAAACGCCCTGGGTTGTTTGCATCTCTTTACAGTAAAGCAAACAATCATCTTGGGCGGAGCTAAGCCCCGGACATAGCAACGCTGGCTCTGCAAAATAGTTTAGGAAAGGAACTTGTTTTGGTGGAACATCTGCAGCCCGATAAAAGAAAATGTCACATCAAATATTAAATGAAGCTAACTGTTCACACAATACAGTTGTGTTCAGTTATACTTTACTTCTGGGGTTCTACACATAGGTCCATTTCCTTCTCTCTGAATAACTACATTTAACAAGCAACAACCCCAGCGGCCCACCAGGAGTGCAGACTTCCGCCTGTCCTCCCTGAGTCTTTATCTCCAATGAACACAGCGTGCATGTGTGTGTGTGTGTGTGGGTGGGTGTGTGTGTGTGTGTGTGTGTGGGTGTGTGTGTGTGTGTGTGTGTGTGTGTGTGTGTGTGTGTGTGTGTGTGTGTGTGTGTGTGTGTGTGTGTGTGTGTGTGTGTTATAGTGTGTGGGTAGTAAGTAAGTCAAAGTGTATTAATTATAGTTTCAACATGTGGAGTCTGTCATGTCAAACTGCCCCCTCCCACAACAAATTGAGTTTCACACTGAACAAAGTGTGACTCATCTCTTTTCGTACTTCAAGTTCTTTATTGGGTCTTCATTTTACACAGCATTTAAATAGCAGAGAATAGAATATATCAAATAGAAGTAGAATATATCAACATTCCACAATGAAACAGCACATGTGAAAAAGATATGTTTAATAAAGAGAGGGAAATGAAAGTATTTCTCAAAATACTTGGTTCAAGTAGAAGAAAAGATGAAAAAAAGACACATATTCCCCACATTTCTGTACTTCTGCTAAGCTGTCCACATACATATAAAAAACATGCCATTGGTGGGATGTTGCAAGCACAACAAAGCAGGCAAAAGCATGTTGCACAGAAAAAAAGGTGAGAGTGGAAAAAGACAAGCATAAAAAGTGAAGCAACTCTGAACAAAACAGTGACTGCAAAATAGAAAGCTACATGAGGGCTTGCACTTGAGCTGAAAAACATTAGTCATCTTCAATCACTGCAGGTTGTTCAGCTGAAATAAGCCACGACTAGGAGTCCCCCCCCTCCCCACTCCACCCCCCCCCCCAAAAAAAAAGTGACTTTGTAAATGTCAGCTTAGGGTAGTGTGACACTGCTGCATTAAAGCGTGGTTGAATTAGACTGAGGGTGATATAGTGCAAGGCTGTGGCAGCAGTAGTGGTCAAAAGAGCAGGTGTGAATTTAGCAACTTGACCCATTCTCAACTCAGCCTCACCACCAACTCTACTGTTGTTTAACATTGCAAACTGCATGGTTCAATAGGATTAAAAATGTGCCAAATGAGCTGGACAAAACGACTGTGCAAGTTTCTCAGAAACTGACACAAAAAGAAATGGATACAGACACTGAGACAAACAAACCAAAAGTGTTCTATAGAACATGACTCACAAGGAGTGAGAAATTGAAGACAGAGAAAAGGAAGTGTCAGCTGGGGGACGATAACTAGCCTATATTTGTAGGGAGTGTCCCACGCACATGCACACGCACACGCACACAAACACTCACACTCACATGCACACTACTCACTCTCTCTCTCTCTCTCTCTCTCTCTCTCTCTTCCCCGTGTCATCTTCATTTCCTCCTTACATGAGCTTGCTTGTAAAGCAATATTAGGGATAGCTGACAGCAGGCGAGCAAACGCAAGAGGTGAAGGAGCACATAGATCTTGTGGTGCAGACAGAGGATTTTTTTTCTTCTTCTCAGAAAGTGAGAAATTTAGAGAAGTCATGATACACAGTGACATATCTGAAATTGATTTTTATAGTTCTTTCAGTTTAATTGTTTAAGAACATTTTTGGTATTTAATATCCCTAAGGAGTTTCAGAGGAGCTTGTGAAAACTGACCTGTGCGGCTGGATGGTTGGCTGAGCTGTGGGGAAACATCTGGTGCACATTTAAATCCAAGGTAATCTCTTTCTGAACTACCTTGAACAAATAACAATAGGATGTTATTTATTTATTGAGTGTGTTGAAGCTGTTTCTTCTTGTATGCTTGCAGTAGTCGGGGTATGTAGAAATCACTTTGGTTCCCAGAAGCTGGTTGCATTGCATGTACTTTACTGTAAGCACAGTAGACAAAACCCCCTGAGGCCATGTCTCTGTGTCTCATGCCTGTCTCTCAGTCTGTTTCTGTCTTCTATTTCTTAGTTTTTTCTCATCTCTCTTTGTTTCTCTTCCCAGTTTCTTTGCTTTACCTAACCCTGACCCTGTCTCTTTCAGTATCCCTTCCTCGCCACATCAGGCCATTTTACCATTAGTCCTAACATCCCAGTTGGAGTGTGATCTGGTGGGATGGCAGAGGGCGGTGTGGGTACATACCCCCAGGTGTTTGTGGTAGACAGTCAAGCCAACTACGTCTCTGTGCACAGTGGGAAGAAACCAAGATGGGCGAGAGTAGGCCAAAGGTTTCTTCTCCTGATGGTGGGACTTGCCTTGTTTGGACTTGTTGTCGAGGGATGTTTTATCTACAGTCTATACAAAAAAACGCAGGTGAGGCTGACGACTGCATGTAATTTTGTCTCTGTGTGTCTGTGTGAGTAAAGGGAGAAGAGACAGCTTGAAGCACATGGAAATTCCTATCCTCCAAAATGTCCCTATTTTCCTCTACGTCATGACCAGCCACAGACACTAGTCGACACTTTTGTTCGTGGGTTGTTATTTGCTCTTTAAGTTACAGGACCATGATGACAAATGCGTCAAATGGATTCTTTCTCTATAGTTTTACTTCCCTTTCTTTTCTCTCTCAAGAGCAAACCCACAATATAACTTCACTTTTTTAAAGAAAGTTTCAAAATGTTGTTTATTACACATCTGCCTCAATTATATTGTACACTTTAAATGTTATGTAATATTCACTACAGTTTAAAATCACACCTTAGAGACTGTACATTGTGCTAAGATAACACACCCTTTACCAGCCACTGTATTTCTCAGTAGCTAAAAAGACAGGAAGTTGGCATGTAACATTTTGTTACATTATTTTGTTTTAATGTTTATATCACATGAAAACGGAGGCATTCAAATACCTTTATGACAAAATAAAATACAAAATACAAATAAGATGTCAAGGTTATAATGTAAATTTGCTATTGGTTCCCACGAGGCAGGGCACTTCCTGTTCTTACGTGCTCTTGAACTATTGACATCTTGCTGGCAAACACACACAGATTTTGTTACTCACCAATATGATCATTCTGTATTTTTCACCCCTTTTTTTCTTCCTCTCCCTGCAGGAATTTTCCCTCTGTAAGCCTCATCCTCTCTGCCAGAACATGTCCAATTCCCAAAGATCTGGTCAGCAGGTAAGTGTGGGTGTCCAGTTCACATATCTGTGACTGCTGTAGAGTCACTGTCGTACTGCTGTGTGCGTGGGAGTTTTCAGCTTTTTTCTGTTTCAGGGTGGCACCATAATGAGTCAAGTTGGACCTGATGGTAAGGAGTTACTCCCTCTCTCTGAAATCATAACTGAACTATTTTCTGAGATATTGCACATGCAAAAACTCACACATGAATTGTGTGAGTTTTTACGTTGGTTGGTTTGATGGTCTGACCCTTTTTTCTTGAACAGAGTCCAATGAGATTCCCACAGTGCGACTACATCCGGGACAGGTCCAACAGAGACCCTTTGCTCAACTGATAGGTTAGAATCCTCTCAACACTCAATCCAAAACATTGTATATGATCTTAATGATTCATTTAAACCATTCTCCTTTATTTTCTTCTTTCTCATCTTGATCCCAGGCTCCAACAATCCTGAAGGGGAGAACAATGTGGTACAGTGGGAACATAAAAATGGCGAAGCCATCACCTACAACATGGGCTACGAAAATGGCCGCTTGTTGGTTGAGAAGGACGGTTACTACTACCTCTACTCCAAAGTGACATTAAATGCTGCAGAAGAGTGTTTGCTTATCCAGCACATGGTCAAGAAAGACACCAGTGCCTATGGTGAACCTATAGAACTTATGCAATCAAAAAGGTTAGTCAGTGTGCCACTCCTTTCTTCCTCTGTCGAAGCACATGTACTTAACAGTGCTCACATGGCTTTGACCAATTTGTAGCTTTAAAGACAAATTGAAATCGGTGCTGTTGTTTTTATGTTGTGGTAAGTTTGCTTTCTGACATATTGGGCATGTTTCCTTTAGTTTCCGCTGCCGGACCCCGAAACCTTCGACTGCAAAGGCTTCAGGTGGGGAGGATCTGTGGAACAGTTTCCTGGCTGGGATCTTCCACCTGCGGAGCGGAGATAAAATTTTTGTCACATTGGACAATATAGGTAAGATGCGTCGAGGACCTGCTGAAAACCTCATGGGAGCCTTTATGATATTTCCAGGCAATATGCAGCAATAATACCTCCGTCCCAGAGCAGATTATATGACTCTGTGCTACACCATATGTTGTGGTGAATTGTATATATATCGAACAATATATATAATCTAAATTATACTGTACTCAGTGAATGTATTTGAATGAATAAGCAACAAATGGTTGTGATATCATAAAATGTATCTGATATTCAGATATAATCCTACTTGATAATTTGTTGTATAGATTGTTGTGTGAATAAAATACTTTCTTATCAAACACAAATGTGAGGTGGCATCAGTTCCTGAAAAGGTCATATGGACAGATAAAAAAATCACGTATTCATTTATTAAATACTGTAGATTATCTGTGGTACAATATGAACAGATTTCTATTCTGCTCCCATCACAAACTGTGCAAACACACTCGGATAGCTTAAGGACACTGACATAAACCACAGTTGCAGATTTATCGATAACACAACATACACCAACGCCTCTGTGTGTGTGTGTGTGTGTGTAGAGCAGGATGTGGTTGAGTAAGGATGCACCACGGAGAGGATGGAGGGGAAGGGTTGCTGAGGTGCTGAGGTTGGTGTGACTGACTCAGCTCTTCTCACAGTGTACAGGGGAACATTTTGCAGACATTGCAGGGGGAAAAAAAACATACTGAGGTACAGAAAACTTAAGTAAAAGAGAGGTCGGCAAACAATGAGGGAATTCTGCCAGGGAATTAGAGTGGGGAAAAAAAAGCAAGTGCAACAATGAGAATATTGTGAAGACACAGGAAACCGTGTAGACAGGTACACAGACAGGTAACTATATGTGTGTGAGTGGAAAGACTGACCTCAGACGCAACAGAGACATTTGGGTCATTTCCTGCTGAGATGCAGATAAACATCTTTGTATCTAAGTGAAGCAAACACACAACACGTTAATACTCTTGCAGCTTGAGCATGGAAGCTTTGCACAAGAAGACACCTCATGTCAATTACAGTGTTGGAAGATATCAAGTGTATTTGTTCAAGTGCTGTACTTAAGTACAATTTTGAGTTACTTATGCTTTACTTTTTGTTTCTATCTTGTGCCACTTTATACCTCTACTCCACTGCATTTCAGAGGCAAACGTGCTTTCTACTCAATTACATTCATTTAACAACTGTAGGTATTAGTTACTTTATGGATTAAGATTTAGAATACATCACATACTATATTCATCTCATAACAGTATATAACTGTTGGGTGTAGTTAGGATGCACTGTTGAGTGCATGTCATACAGTCCTACCAATGGTTTCACACTATCCACTGATCAACAGGTGGCAGTAATGCATCAGCAAAGACAGGGAAGAAGATGAAGAAAGCCAGCACGTTTACATGCATGATTTTATGAATACTTTAGAAATTTGCTTTGCGAATGTTTTATGCACCTTTACCTTTTTAAATGCACCTTTAGCGGTACATTATGGTGTTTCTTTTAAGTGTACAAAAGTTATGTTTACATTCAGTGTTATTCACCAAAACGCATAGTGTTGACTGCATTTGCTTCCTGGGCAGTGGAAACAAGTTACTAACACAACAATATTTTATCACCTTTTATGTACATATAGCAAAATTGTTAGCAAACAAGTTTACACATCCAGCAGTTATGGAGCAACAATATCATTTATTTATGCTTGTGTCCGTGATATATATATATATATATATATATATATATATATATATGATATGTATATAATTGCAATAGGGCCTATTCACTCTGTGTTTGGTCTCTACCAAACACATGACGAAAATATCTGGCTCTTTAGCTGTTAAATGTTCCACTATGTTCACCAGCTAATCGTCAACTGTGTCTCTCTGCTGTTTGCTGCTCAGTGGAGCTTTTAAAGGCAAGTTTATTTATATAGCACATTTCATAAACAGAGGCAACTCAAGGTGCTTTACATAATGACATTTAAAAAGACACAGGTAAGTAGAATAAAAGAGTAACCTATAGAAAGAAAAAAGACAAGATAGATACAAGGCAAATGTACACTTTTTAGTGCAAATCTAGCAGAGAGTGCAATTTCAAATAAAAGTCAGCAATGCACATAAGTCTTTAGCCTGTTTTTAAAAGTAGCTACAGTTGGTGCACATCTGAGATATTCTGTCAGTTTGTTCAAGTAAGTAAGTAAGTAAGTAAGTAAAATGTATTTATAAAGCGCTTTTCACAGATAAAATCACAAAGTGCTGTACAACAGAATAGGTAGAACAAACAGTATAAAATGCATATACATATATCAAAAGAAAGGGACGCTAGTGAGAACCCATCAACCAAAAGCTTTCCTAAATAAGCAAGTTTTCAGATCCTTTTTAAAAGAGACAACAGAGTCAGCCAGACGCACGGACAGGGGCAGGGCGTTCCACAGTCTGGGAGCAACAGACTGGAAAGACCGGTCCCCTCGGGTCTTATAACGAGTCTTAGGGACTGCAAGCAAATACTGGTCAGAGGACCGAAGAGTCCGGCTAGGGAAATACGGCTTCAAAAGGTCTCGGATATACTGTGGGGCCTGACCGTTTAAGGCCCTGAAAGTCAGCACTAAAATCTTAAAGTCGATCCTGAATTTTACAGGGAGCCAATGGAGAGCCGACAAGACTGGAGTGATATGAGACCTTCGAGGGGCACCTGTTAAAAGTCTGTTCAAACAGTAGATGGGATTATAACTAAATGCAGCTTCATCACGTTTTGTTCCGACTACGGCTGACCTGTTCCACATGACCAAAGAAGCATGGAGGGTTCATATAGCGCTTGTCCCTCCCTCATTACCACCACTGAGGTGCCCTTGAGCAAGGCCCTTAACCCCAACCACTCCAGTGGAGCTGCTCAGTGGCCAGCAGATCAGACTGTGGTTGTACTGGGCAGCTTCCAGGTATGAATGTGTAACTGTGTGAATGTGACAGGTCGTCGTTGCAAATGAGAAGTTGTTCTCAATCAACTTACCTGAATAAATAAAGGTAAAAAAATATATATATATAAAATATGATGAAGTAGGTCAGAAATGTATTTAGGCCCTAAACCATTAAATGATTTATAGACAACCAGCAGTAACCTAAAATCAATGCTAGAAGTGACTGGTCGCCATTGCTGAGACCTGCGTGAGAATTTGTGTGATGTGTTCAGCTTCCTTAGTCTTTGTGAGAACATTATAGCAACGGCATTCTGAATGAGCTGAAGCTGCCTTTGTGCTTCCTTGGAGAGACCTGAGAAAATATCATTACAGTAGTCTAACCCAGAGGTTCTCAATCTTTTTTCAGCCAAGGACCCCTTAAGACAGAGAATATACCAGGGACCCCCTTGTGTATGTCACTTGAAAAAAATATGACGTAGCCTATTTGTCTTAGTTACGGTATGTGAAAGAACAACAAACGAGATTTTATTAGAAAGGTATTAGAGATGAATTAAACATATTTACAGAAGAATTTGATTTGTCAGATTAGAACGTGATCTATGAACTAGTATGGATCTAAAAGTATTATTCATTGAACAAGGAAGCCTTTTGTAAAAAAAAAAAAAAGTCTAGATATTTTAAATGCTTGTCCTGTATGTCTCTAAAATGAGGAAGTGGTTTTCACAGCTTTTCTGTTGAGCTGCTATAAAAGTGACTCTTTAAGATGCGTGACAGAAACATTCACTAAAATAACATGACTTCATTACTGACAAAATATTCAGCAAAAATACCAAATCACTTTTTATTACTTCTGGTTTAACTGAGAGCTATTAGCTGATTTAACTCTCTTCCTCATACTCAACCAAAAGTTATTTCCCTAACAAGCGCTGTATATCTGTGACAGCAGAATGCCGACTGTGATTTTTAACATGAGAGTGACTCACAGTGGACATTCATGGAGAACACTTCAATGCTGAATGATGTTCAATGATCTTTTCTAACACATTCTAACACATAATAGCACATTTTGGTTTACATACTGCAACTTTTCCTTTGTCACTAACCTGAGATGAAGGCATATATAGTTTTTTTAAATCCTGTTTAGATATGTAAGTTTCAATACATACTTAAGGTGATAATAGGCTGACTTTGTTATTGACTTGATTTGACTGTTAAAATTGAGATCAGAATAATAATAATAACACCAATATTTCTGACTTGTTTTTTTCAAGATGAACCTCCACTTTTAGCCTTTCTTCTTTGGCAACAAAGACAATGATCTCAGTGTCTTTATTTAATAGAAAATTCTGTTTTGTCCAACCATGTATTTGGTCAATGAATTGATGCAGCGAGTCTATTGGAGCATAGTCAGTCCATGAAAGTGCTATATAAAGCTGAGTACAAGCTAGACTTTTTCAAATCTCATTCAGCATTTCATCTTAGATATTTGAGCATTCCTTCTGCTTTGTGTGCGCACTGACTAAATTAAAGCCGTAACTCGTACATCATAACAGCAGGTAATGTCATTTGGGGTTATATCACACAGGAGGTGTAATTGTGTTTGTTTGCTGGCCCACATAGAGATTTTTTTTCCAAACCACACTGTTTGGTAAATAAACAGGAAGTGATGTACATCCAGTTCCCGGTATGGGCTGCGTAACAGCAAGGAACTTTCCCTGACCTAAACCTTTCAGACATCCAACTTGTAACATTGTCATAATCACTTTCACACTCGTCATTTGCCACTTTTCACACCAAAATGATCTCAGCGTTTACCATTTCCAAGTTTAATATGGATTACAATAAAATACATTTACCAATGTGTAGTTTGTCCATAGGACTTACAGTACATATCATTCGAAAACAAAACACTTTCTCCATTCATGAGTCCACATATTAAAGATATTTTAGTCATTCTGGTTATGTTTTGATTACAGAAGGATCATTTTTTATGGGACCTTGTTTCTGTAAAACTTATTTAAGTGCAGAGTGTTACTCATCACTGAAGAGATTAAATTAAATATTAAATATTCACTTTAACTACACTAGATCTTAATGAGGTCTCTGAGGAGCTTGTTGGGGTTTTGGAGCAGAATTATAATCACTAATTTTTGTAAGCCTAAACTATATGCCCTCAGCCATTTATGAAATGAAAACTGAGCTATAAAGTCACATTTAACTCAATGTAGGCTAATTAAACTTGCAACGTATTGCACATGAACATGAATGTAGTGATATCTACATCAAAATAAAGGTGTATAAAATAGATATATAAATACAGGTATATAAATAGTTCCAAATAAATACATCACATACAAAGTAACATATTTACACATATGCAGAATGAGGTGAGTGTCTTGTCTTTTTCATACTCTGTTTGCATTATCATAAATGCAACTTCTCTTTATATTACACCTTAAAATCCTGATAAGCTTCATTGTCTTAGTTTGCAAGAAATCTGGTCATAGCTTTGAAAATGGCACCGGCACCAGCCCATTTTCACCTACTTGGACTTTAAGAAAACAAAAACGAGTGTTGTTCTTTAGTTACGGCCCAAAGGTCATGATGACAGATGTCCAGTGTCCACATTAGTCCACAAGGAACATCCCCCAGCTGCTCAGCTCCAGTTTCCAGTTCTCCAGTACCTTTGGTACAATCATCTGAGTGGACAGTTTCTCTCCTTTGAGATGGCTCACTGTCCAGCACTTCTTGCTCACAGGTGTTGAATTTGCCACACCTGGAAGCTCCACCTCACAGGTGAGCTTATCGCCCACATTTACCCTGAGGATGCCCGCGTTGCAGACAAAAGTACAGGTGAGGTTGAGCTCAATGTATGTGAAGTAGGTCCCCTCCTGTTTGGCCTGCAGCCAATGCTGCTCTGCATTAAACTGGAAGTTGCTTCCTACTGACCTCGCAGTAGCGTAGTGGACTGGAGCCCAGTGCATGGTGGAGTTATTCAACTCGCCTGCAGGAGAAGACAAACACATATCATTTAGATGATGTATACACAGAGCAACAAAAGGCTTAATAGTTGCATTCCGTTCTGGTATTGTCTGGCCTGAAGTCTGACATGATTAAGGACAGCTAAAAATAACTAAATCTTTTTCATGTAATTTTAGTGATGCAAATGTAGGATCTTTAAAATATGGAAATTACACTGTCTATGGAGAAAATACTAAGTTCTACATTATGGCCGTAAAGAAAGACACCATTCTCATCTCCATAGGCCTACTCTAAAAAAAAAAAAAGTTTGCATAATTTTGTGAATCTGTCACTAAACACTTATGTTATGTGGCTGCTTTAAATAAAAGCGGACTTACTTGAGAGGGCTTCCAAATAGGCAAAGTTCTGCATCTGTTGACAAAATCG
Organism: Gymnocephalus cernua; assembly: GCA_023631565.1. Lineage (NCBI taxonomy): Eukaryota > Metazoa > Chordata > Actinopteri > Perciformes > Percidae > Gymnocephalus > Gymnocephalus cernua. The sequence continues at coordinate 30,516,203 of CM042427.1, read as the reverse complement.
AAAATACATGGATTAAAATGTGCAGAGGACATATGGGTCAAACTTTAAATAGAGCTAGGGGGGGGGGGGGGGGGGGAGTTGATTGTTTGAATTTTAATTACAGGAGTCATTTGTTTACCTTGTATGCTGGCTCGGGGGTGTCTCCTGACAGCTTCGACGTTTGAAACTCAACATGCGTACGCGGGAGTTTGGACTGCAGCTCGGACCGCAGCTCCATCACAACCATCAGTCCGCCAGCAGCCACGGCTGCCACTGTCACGAACAGACAAATGATTGAACCGACGAGAAAAACGTCCAGGCAGCTTCCACGGCGGCGGCCGCTCGTCTGGAGAGACTCAATGTCCATTTCTTTATCTTGGTGTCCCATCAATCTGCAGGATACCTGAGCTTCAGGGAGACTGTTCAAGCCGTCCAGTTTTTAGACTCAGTGAACACAAGGCTTTAGAAGTTGTAAAGCTCCAGGTGTTATGGGGTTTACCTCCACAAAGATAGTCCTCTTGATATCACACAGCCCAGTCCGCGTCTTAATGTTAATGTCGCGTCTGTGAGCACCATGATGGCTTTTTATAGTAGACAGTAGCCTACTATGTACACACAGTTTCAGAAACGGAGGAAAAACGCGGAAGTCATGGATTTCCCTCTCGCCTCCTCACACACCCCCCTCCTCCGCTGTATGCAAGCGAGTTGAGAAAACGAGACGCACAGACTTTCCATGGCTCTCCCTGCGATTGCGCAAACTGCTGTGCGGTGGAAAACGAAAGAGAGAGAAATTGCGCATCCACCAGCCTCACTACATTCCGAGACAGTCAAAAGCTCGCCCTCTTCACTTTCAACCTCACACGCCTGACAAAAGTGGCACAATGGAGATAATAAAGACATAATGTGAAGGTGGACTTGATTCCCTTATTGGAAAAGTATTTTTTGCCAAGTAAATGTAGAAGAGAAACAGGTGTGTAGCCTACGTGTGTGCGCATGTAGGCCTAAGTGTGAGATGTAATGGGATAGGGTGGGGCATTGGCAAGAGTATATTCATCATCAAGCTAAAGAAAGCTCACAGCGTCACTGCTCCAGGTTTATTATTTCCCCCCTATTGTAGTGTAGCGTGTAGTAGGCCTGTGTGTGTGTGTGTGTGTGTGTGTGTGTGTGTGTGTGTGTGTGTGTGTGTGTGTGTGTGTGTGTGTGTGTGTGTGTGTGTGTGTGTGTGTGTGTGTGATCTACCAGCCCCTGTGGTGTGTGTGTGTGTGTGTGTGTGTGTGTGTGTGTGTGTGTGTGTGTGTGTGAGTGAGAGAGAGAGAGAGAGAGAGAGAGAGAGAGAGAGAGAGAGAGAGAGAGAGAGAGAGAGCGAGAGAGAGAGAGAGAAAAGGAACTGCCTATCCCAAGACAGTAAGGGAATGCCCCACGGGGGGGGGGAGGGCAGAAAAGGCGAGGGGAAGATAGGGAGAATGGTTTAATTATGTTCATGTAGCCTGTGGAATTAGATGCCACACAGGACACAATTAGCTAGAGTATATCGGGGGTTTTGCCTGACAAAAGTGGCACAACGAAGATAATAAAAACATAATGTGAAGGTGGACTTGATTCCTTTAATGGGAAAATAATGAGAAGCAGGTGTGCGTGCACGCATGTATGTGTGAGATGTAATTGGATAGGGTGGGGGCATTTGTCAAGAGTCATCATCAAGCTAAAGAAAGCTTGCAGCGTCACTCAATTCTGGCACAACCACGTGCCAGAACAAATCACAATGTAAATTTTGCGGTTGTGCAAAAACATATGGGAATCCCCCATTTTAGTGTTGCGTGTAGTAGGTCTACGGTGTGTGTGTGTATGTGTGTGTGTGCGTGCGTGCGTGTGTGTGTGTGTGTGCGTGCGTGCGTGTGTGTGTGTGTGTGTGAAAGAGAGAGAGAGAGAGAGAGAGAGAGAGAGAGAGAGAGAGAGAGAGAGAGAGAGAGAGAGAGAAGGAGCTGCAGGTAACCCAAGACATTAAAAAAACTAGCCCACATGCGATCAGACTGCAATCTTCATTGACCACAATTGCAACAGGCCCATTGTGCTTCCTGAATTAGCTGAGTCATTGCTGAGTTGTGGATGGCTCTCTGAATGTAGTTTTTTGTGAGGGTGATGTTTCTCTCTTGGATAGGTTTGAGCCCAGACTATCTGTGGATGTAATGGGTGCTGATGTACTGTGGGAGTCTGTATGCCATTTTATTGCCTTGTTTTGAATGCTTTGTAGTCTGTTGAATTGGTGCTGTGAGGCTGTGGTCCAGGCTGGTGCTGCATATTCAGAAATGGATTGAATGTATGCTTGGTAGACCTTGAGAATGATTTCTGGTGATGCTCCGTGTTTGTGTCCGCTGAGTGCTTTGAGGTGGTTAAGTATTTGGTTTCCTTGGTTTTGATGTGCTTGGTCCATGACATGTTTCTTTGAAATGTGACTCCTACAAACTTTGCTTCTTTGACCAGGGTGAGGGGAGTGTTATGGAGGGTGCGATGGATCATTGGTTTGAGTTGGTTGTTTTTGGTGAAGATGATGAGTTGCGTTTTGGTGGGGTTAAAGGAGAACTCCGGCAAATTCTTACATTAATCTTGATCGCTATAAATATGCGAGTACTGGCCCCATAACCTGTCTGTTTCTACTTTGTGTAAACTTGCCCTGTGTACATATTTCACAGTTATGATTAGACCTTTTATCGTCATCCCTTTAACCACCTTTTCTAATTTTGCAACATCATCAAAATTACAATGACCAAGTATCCTATGCCACGTTTGAATGTCATGACAACCATACACTTCATCAACATTTTCAATTTCTACTGTGCTAAGGTAATACAGCCTACCATACACATCCATTTTGAACTTGGTACCATCCTTGTGGAACAGCCAGTTATCACCGTCCTTGAAGTGGATCTCTGCTCTGTTGGCTGTCGCTGCTTTGACTGAAAAGATGTTTTGTGGAAACGATGGGATGTAGAGTGCTTGCTTGTGCCTTGTTTTCACATGTCGTCCCTTGCTGTCCAGCAAGTAGACTTCGGCATCTCCCTTCATCTTCTCCATCCCGCTCACTTTGGTTCCGTCGGCAAGCTCGATCACATGGTCCTCGGGTCTGAAGCTCTTGTCAACTGTTTTGAACTTTGTGGCGTTGTGGATCACGTGTGTTGTGGCGCCGCAGTCGACCATGAGACCCTTCTTGTTTCCTCTTTGTGTAGAACAGTCACTCAGCTTGAAGAAACAGAAAGATGTAGGCTCTGCCTCCGTCTCTCCGTCAGCTTTCTTCACATGGTCACGGCCTCGTCCTCGACCGCACCCCCTTCCTCGCTGTGGTGTGTCCCATTTTCGTTCCTCGCTTCTCGCCTGGGATTCGTCTGGACATGTCCTGGCCGTTGTGTCCCTTTTTACCCCACATGTAACACTCAACATCAGCCAGGTCCATTTTCTTTCCTTTTCCTCTTCCCCATGACCTCGTTGCCCCGCTAGTCTTCATCACATTGTCTTCTTCAACATTCACGTCACTCCTCCCATATTTTTCAGTACTCTCATAACTTTGCAGTTTTGTTTTAAACTCGCTGAACGTTACAGTGTAATTTGTCTGGGTGATGTGCACGATGAATGGCTTGTATAAATCAGGTAGCCCCTTTACTACCATGGCTATCTGAAGCCCATCACTAATATGCACGTCTGCTCTTCTCAATGACTTGAATAATATAGTCAGTGACAGTTTCATTGCCAGCCTTATGGAGTGAGGAAAATTCACAATACAAACTCACAACGCAGGGTTTATCCTTTCCTGCATAGTGCTCCCGAAGAATCTCCAGTGCTCTTCTTCCATCACGTTTCGCGTCCCTCATTACCAATGACAAACTCTTGTTGTCCAGACATTGCACTAGCTCTGCATATGCCTCTCCGTTCTTAGCCTCATCTTCCGCGAGAGCTGCTTCGTCTTCCTCAGCTATCTCCGGGTCCTCCGAGATAACTTCTCTGAGGCCATGCAACTCCATGTGCGTGAAGAACCTAAAAGTTGTGTTAATCCATAACTTTGTTTATTTCCTGTTTTTAGGTGACGTATGGATTAACACAACTTTTATGCCTTTCTGTCTGTTGTAATGACATTTCGATTGTTTTCGTTTTTCTTGCTACTGACAGCACTCCAAACTTACAAACAACAGAGCTACGTGTTGAAATCGGAATTCTCCTTTAACACACTGTATATAAATAAAAATAATTGTCAAAATGATCACTTAGTCACGCACTGAGACACTAAGTTTGCCTTTTGAACAGAGTTAAACTAAATGCAAAACCTGTACCGTATCTCTAGTAACAAAGTGCAAGAGTGGCTTTATGCACGCTAACATTAGCCCGCCATGCAATTGAGAACACAGTGGTTGACGACTGGCGCCCAAACGTTCAGGACATGGATTCCAGTTATGCCTAAATCCAAACCATCATGTTAAATTATTGACAGATAATGTCTTTTACACATTTGTACAGGAATATTTAACAAGATATGTGTGTATTTACAACTACTTGACACGATGGGGTCACACGGTCCACTCTGCAAATCTCTAGGTTGTTCGCACTTGAACAGGAAGGAAGACGATGAAGAAAGACGATGATGCACTTCGCAGAATAACAATAACATCACTCGATGCTGCCACCTTGTGACCAAAGTCTGCCATAACAAGTGAGATTGTAGCGGTCCAATACCAATCTGATTCATATTTTACCTAGACCTAAACAATGTTACATTAAAAGAAAACAACAAAAAACATATGCATTTAATGTTAAACAACTTAACCGCTATACCAAACCACCTAAGTGGAAAATTAAATCTGAATAGATTTACCACCCGGTAACATTGCTATAATGGAAAACAAGCACTTTGGTGTTGCATAAAGTCACACTTACATATTGGACGCTATTTTATTCCTGTCATTTTAATTAAGTAGCAATCATTTCTACAAATTTCTCCAGTGTTTTGGGGGGAATTTCCTGTGTAAGCTGATTGTGTTTCCATTTTTACAGTTTGTATGAATTCGTATGGATTTGAACTTGATACCACCAATGTGCAGAGTGAGGACCATAAAGAAATTGTTTGGTGAGCACAAACTTGCAGAAATGCAACGCATTGTCATGAACGGGTCCGAATGATAAAGTACGAAAATGTATGCCAAAACGTATGATATCCTACGAAATTAGGAGATGTGACGCTGGCTGGCTACGAGCTCCACGACGCCGAGCAGCAGTTGCTAGCAGTTGGTGGTTCAGTTACCCGAAAATAGGTGACTTTTAGCCAGGTACAAAGCACCGCAACCTGCAGGTCGTTTCGGCAGACATTACGGTTACATTTAGTCCACAAAATATGAGAGTTTTGCCTCAACATAATTTAGGATTAGGCACCCAAACGAGAAATTGAGATTAGGAAAAAGATTGTGGTTTGGATTAAATTATTCCTAAGGAACACACATTTCCTGGGTGAAAGGCTTTAGTTTTCCCCAAGAAGCGAACTCCGCAATGGTTCATGAGTTGAACCTCAGTTGAGCTGAATGGGAAGACATCCCTGTAAACAGGATCCAAAATCATGTGGAAAGCCTTCAAAGAAGATTGGAGGCTGTTTTTGCAACAGATCAATGCCATCAAGTGTAACACCTTAAATGTTTGCAAGAAGGGAATAGTGGCAAAGAACGATCAATGAGAATACTGACAATGACAAAACTGTCCAACTGATAACAAGCTTAAAAGTAGCCCTACCCAGGTCAAGAAGATAATGTGTCCCTCCACTATAAATCAACCTCTATGGAAAAGAGTTTATAATCCTCTTTGTTTCTGTCCATTTTACACAGATAACAACATCTCCTTAAGGTACTGTGGAAATCATAGTGAAGATACAGGAAGTCACGAGGAAGTTGCAGAATAATTCTTATCACACTCTGGTGTAATGTAACACACATGGCTCATAACAATGTGGGTCTGTCTGTCAGTCCAACACTTTGGTCCAGACTGAAATATCTTAACAACTGTTAGATGATTGCCATGGAATTTAATACTGATATTTAAGGTCCCAGAAGGATGAATTCTAATGATTTTGGTGATTCCCTGACTTTTCCTGTAGTGCCACCAGCAGGACAACATTTTAATTCTCAAACATGTAAACATTCCAGCCTAAGTTGTACTTAGTGCTACTTAGTCTGATGAGCTGCTAGCATGGCTGTAGACTCTTCTTGATAATCAGTATTTTTGGGTCAGGGTAGGCAACATGCAGTGATCAGAAATAGGTTTCTCCAAGGTGAGCAGAGCAGATGCACCAATTTTAGTTTTGGGGTTTTCTTATTTGGTCACAATTGAGTTGTGTTACAGTGCAACTGGTGTAATTACTGGTATAGGCTTTCCCTCCTCCATCAGGGGATCTGTACAACCCCGGCCTCCTACAGGAGAGTTTGCACTGTGATTTATGGTAATCACACTCAAATTGCTCCATGCTCAGCAAAACACAATCAGCTGATCAAATCCGCACAGTTTGCAAAGAGAGAACTGTCAAGGGAATGTTTGAGGTTGTTATTGAAAGGGAAGTGCACAGTTAAATAAAGACATACATAAGACGAGAAGTGGCTGTCACCGGCAAAGGTTCAGAAATAAGTTTAGGCTATAAGTTGACTGTGGACTGAGGAAGCTAATCATGTCAAAGTTGACAGTAATCATCAGACTACATGCAAAACGGTTAGGGTTACAAATTAACACTGTATAGGCCTGCTACTACACTGTTGCATTTATTGTATGATGATGTATTGTTTTCAGGAACCAATGTTGTAATGCAGCTGTAAAACTGAAAATCATTGAGAAACATGCAGTGATTGCAATATTCTTGTATGTGGTTTACAAAAGTCCTCTCCAAGTAAATACAATCTTTTATTGACTTTTAAATGGTGTTAAATCCCACTGGGAAAATAGTGTTCCTCTAAATGATGAATATGTTATATATAGTATATAATTTTGTGTGTGAAGACATGTTCCATATTTGAATAAAAGGTAAGTTTGTTTATGTGAAACTTGACAAATTATACTTTCAAACTCTGAGCTTCAAACACTATCATCCTCAGGCTGGATAATGTCATTCTTCTCTGTGTTTAAACTGAAACAAGTGGTAGATCCTATAAACATAGAGTTACAACAATTTGGACCAAAACGGCAATAACTTCATCAGTCCCCAGCCTCGCACCCCTAAAGTAAATGCTATTGTCATGTAATGTAATTGTAATCCAAAAAATAATAAATGTATTGTTAAATAAAATCCAGAGCAAAGGATCAATAGTAAAATGAATTGCCTGTAATTCATTCGATTGAGCAACATCATTTTTCACCCATGCAGAATAACATAACAAAAAACAAACTCTAAACAATTAACCTCACTGGCTTTGATGTCTAACAAATGCCTACAACAATAATAATGTGTCAGTACTGTTAATGGTAAATATTTATTTTATTTATTTTGTTCTTGTGTAATATATTGTATGCTTATGTTCTTTTTGTTGTTGCTATATTGTAATGCTTTTTTGGTTGCACAAAACAAGAAACACTGAAAGGTTTATTATTAACTACCATTTATATTTATTCTGTCAAGCAATGTCAAGATATGAAAAGTTATTGAGTAGATTTACTCATGTACTGTACTTACAATAAGTACTAGGAGGTTTTGTGTTACATATTCATCTTCTGGCACACCTTCTCGTGTTATCTAACTTTAACACCTACAGTATGGCTCCTGCTAGGAGGGGGAGAATCTCTCTTTAACGTTCCTCTTCTGAGGTTTCTTCCATGTTTTCCCCTCCTGTGCTGAGGTTTTTTGGGGGGGTTTTCTTAAATCTTCTTACAGCTTAGGCCAGTCAGGAGGCTTTAATGTAGCAGGTCTGTAAAGTCAACTGAAACCTTGTTTGTAATATTGCAATATGCATAAATTTGACTTCTCCCACCACATTTAGTGTTACAATATAACATAATCTAACTTTATGACATTTTGCAAAAAAAAAGTGCTTCAGTAATTAAAATGACATTACTCATGGGGAATGACAAGTGAGAAATGGCAGTGGGTATGATAGTAGCGAAATATGGGAACTGTTTCTGTGGGGGAGTGACAGAGATCGAAAACTCAACATGAAACAGAGAAAATGAGAAATGTAGAATTTAGCATATGACATAGCCTACATGTTCAGTTTGCAGAAGGTCAGATGTTCCTGCAGGGCAAAAACCCATGTCGTCTGTTCCTTAATGAAACTAACACTTGTTTAAGCATAAGAAAACCACTAGGTACAACCACACACACACACACACACACACACACGCACACGCACACGCACACGCACACGCACACGCACACGCACACGCACACACACACACACACAAGTAAATTACTCAAAAGTTTCCAGATTTGTTTAAGAAAGCTTATTCTTGCCCAAAACCAGTCATCTGATCACTTTGTATTGCTAAATAATAGTGCTGGAATGTTTTGTGTGCGTAATAGAATAATTGTATTTTAGTTTGTCTGTACGGACAGTTAACATACTGTACTGTGTACTGTGTGTGTGTATTCGACTGCTGATAAACCTGTGGTGGAAGGAAATCAGGAGTTCTGCCAGACCTCTTAGTGCGTTCATGGGCATCGAAAAACATTTTTCCCAGTGAAAACGTCATCATTCATGTCACTTCATGTAGGAATCAAAGGTGGGAAACTGGGGCTCGATTTTGCTAACAGAGTTCTGGTGACGCGTTATTGACAACTGACGTACATGGCCGACGATCGTTCAAATGTGTTCAAGGGTGAGAAACCTTTCCTGAATATAGAAAAATCATGCATGCATGTCATTTTTTTGTATGTTTGCATAAGAAAACAACAGCAAATCTTTGTTATTGTGGCCTCCATGTTTTCACACACCTGGTGCTCTAGGCTATGGCCAACAGTTGGTGGCAGTCATGCAACAAGTTGTCACGCAAAACGCCAATATAACAGAAGAAGAACACGCATCCCGACCATAGCACATGAACGCTGGCAGTTGGAAAAACAACGTAATCACGGGGGCGGTCCCTGATATTCCCAGGTGGCATGAACGGACTATCTGCTTTTCCACCTTTCATCAGAGGAAGTGACATCAGCATTACTCAGCGAGCTGCTGTAATGTGTCATACAGTGGAATGTAATCATTTCATCAATGGTTGCATATTTTCCTTATTATAAATGACGTACCAGAGAGAAGTTAAATAGTAACTTTAGAAATCAATTATTTATAAATCTATACACTTGCACACACAAACACACAGTTTCCATATCCATAGTTGGATTTTCTGTGGTCAGGATTACGTATGGGCCTTTTTGACAACAAAAAAAACACCACCGTGTTGTGCTGGGGGTTCTCAAAGGGAAGTTACTGTCTCTGTTTTCACTTCACAGATAGAAAAGTCTCTTTCTCTCTCTTTCTTTCTTCCTCTTGTGCTCTCTTTCCATTTTCCTTCACATATTTAAACAGGCAAAAAAATTGCTGATTTCTCGTACTACACTTCTCAGAAAAATAAAGGAACTTACAGATATGACATGAAGTTTTCCTTTGCTGTGAGGAAACTATTGTGTCCTTTTTCCCACGTGTTAATGAAAGTGTATGAACAATATTATCTTGATCTGTTGCTCACTATCAACCTCTCCCCTCCCAAAAAAAGAAAAGAAAAGAAAAGAAAAGAAACAGGATTATATGTCAGGGTCAAAATACAAAGTCAGTTTGTGTAAAAAGAATCCTGGTACTCTTCATCACTTCACACACTTAGGACATTGTCTGTTGGAAACACGTTGATCCTTACCACAAGTTTATCGATACCTCGTAGCTATAGGTCAGTGGGTGGCAATACAGTATGCAATAAAACAGAACAGGACTGCTCTGTTTCGTGTCCTCTGCTTTGTTTTTTTTTTCTTGCTTTTGTTTGTTGGATGCTGTAATGAGTGCTCCCTACTTCCTAATGTAGCCTACATATTAGTAAAATATGGTAATAATATTGTAGTGGCAAAATCAAACCTTGTATTAAATCCACTTCTGTCAGCAGTAGGCAGAATTAGTTTTGACTTGTTCTTTCTTTATTTTCACTTCTTTATTCATTACAAACATTACGTTAACATGTCAACATCAAATAACTACAAAAATATAGAAACTCCAAATCACCCCCAGTACACTTTGGCTCCTACATTTTTCGGCCCCTAATTGAAAGACAGTAAGGCAACCAATTACTCAAACAATAATACAGAAGAAACACTTTCGACCAACACTGCGAACAAGTCTCTTTGCATCTGGCATGGTCTGAATGACTATACCTAAAACAGGAGTTTCTTGTGACAGAATTATCAACAATCACGAGTCAGTGTCAAATGTGCACTGCTCTTGTTACTAGGCATGTTAAAATCACACCATATCTTTTGACAGTTGAGCGCCCTCTTTTGACCAAAAATGGTCCAAAATAGTCCACGCCAACATGAAAATATGGTGGCTTATCTGGTTCAAGCCTGTCTTTAGGCAGGTCAGCCATTTTTGGTTCTTTTCTCCGGGCGTTGACCTTTCTGCAGACAAGGCATCTTGACCAGAACTTTCGTACAGTGGAAATTGCAGTGGGGATACAAAACCTTTGGTTACAAATTTCAATTATGTTTATTGTGAAACATTTTTATTCAACAATGAAGTTTGCATGGCATTTACATGTTTCTTTAAGAATGATCATAACTAGGGCTGCGACTAACAATTATTTTCATAGTCGATTAATCTGTTGATTTTTTTTCTCGATTAATCGATTAGTTGTTTGGTCTCTAAAATGTCAGAAAATGGTGAAAAATGTGGATCAGTGTTTCCAAAAAGCTCAAGATGACGTCCTCAAATGTCTTGTTTTGTCCACAACTCAAAGATATTCAGTTTACTGTCACAGATGAGTGATGGGATCAGAGAATTTTGACTTTTGTCTTAAAAAATGACTCAAACCAATTATCAAAATAGTTGGTGATTAATTTAAGAGTTGAGAACTAATCAATTAAACAATTAATCATTGGAGCTCCAATCATAACAAAAAACAGTGACAGACATTATACAAATTATATATACATATAAAAACCACAAACAAAACAACATAGCTTACCACCCCCTCCCTTTACTTGACGAAGCTGGGACAGCATATCATTTCTTCCACAGTGTCCAATCTTTTCATGAGTATCCTTAAGTATCAGAGTGGTGATATGTGAATCCTTAGGTATAATAGCTGGATGACTTCCGCTGGCATAGAAGATTTGCTGAGACGGCCTCCAACTCTTAATAGCCCGTTTTACGGCTCACATGAAAATAGACCTTTGTTGTCTAATTTGACCAGTTTGGCTATTTTTTTTGCAAGCAACTCCTTCCTCATTTTACTCATATGCTTCAGCATTGCCTTGAGTTTGAGCACCCATCCCACAACCTTTTTCAGTTCGTACCAACTGGAATAGTAGTTGATAAGCTTGTTCACAGAGTCGGTGTTTTCAGCTACTCAAATGAGGTTTGTGGTAGCTGACTTTTTTACCTCCATATTATCCTCTTCAACCTCTAGCTGTTGAGGTCTCTCCGGCCACACGTGCACTGGTTCTCGAAGAAATGATGGACCTTGAATCCAATCAAGGTTACTCATCAGCTTGGCTGCCGTTAGGCCGTTGGGCCCATAGATGCACAATCAGCCGGATTTGTTGATGCATTGATGTATCTCCACTGTGTTGGCTTGAGGCCTGTACTACGAAGCAAGATTTGGCGTTAACGAGGTAACTTCAGGTTCAACCCAGGGTTTTCTGTATCACGACGGTGGATCAGTTGTTACCGGGTTCAATCGCCGTGGTGACTTATACTGAACACCTAACCTGCTTGGGAGCAAGTTATGTTGGAGATAAGAGATCAACCAGTGTAAAAGCACCGCCTACTGACCAATCAATACTCCAGTGATAACGGTAGAGGTGCGCTCAGAAAAGTTAAAACATTTAGAGAGCGACAACCCCCTTAACATTCCCTGATGGGTATTTTTATGAAAGATATAGATTTTCAGTGGAGGGAATTAGGCTATTTATCAGCTTCTTGAGCTGTGCGCAATGCGCACATCAGTTTGAATTATGTTTTTATATTTTTTATTTGCTCTCACGATCGCTTACCACTGCCAGGGTTGCAACTGAAATAATTGGCTAAAGCAGCGACAGTTTATTAAAGCACAAGTGTAATTATGGTCAGATCTTGGTCCTGACTGATGGGGAAGTGATATTGATAAAGTTGTGATTTACGCATAACAGTGTCGGCCATTTTTTTGCCAGCTTTCCTTCCTGTTTTAGGAAGCAGCGACTGTATTGCGTTTTGATGGTAAACCATGTCTGTGTTCTTCATATTTATGTAGAATTATAGTTTGCTCTTCTTATGTAAAATATGTGGCTCTGGTAGATGTTTGCGATTAGTCATGCTGTACAAACACCGCCTCTTTTATGTGAACGTGCACGTCTCTAGATTGGGAAACCCTGGGTTGACTGAACTAGTTGTTAACCACCGTTGTGATACAGGTTATGCGGGACCGCGGTTGTTAGGGTTAGTGAAGCCGGGTAACTGAAAGAAATCCAGGGCATGTTAAACTTGATTCGTAGTACAGGCCTTTGGTTGATTCCCGGATGTTGGAAACCCAGTTAGCTACAAATGTCTTGAATCGACGAGTGTTGTTTTCTATGTACTTTAAGGGCGTTTTCACACATGAAAGTCCGAACCAAGGTGTAAGTTTTGGTTTCACACTGCAGTTATGCAAGCGCACTAAAGATCTATACGTGACAAAACTACGTCCCGTTGTCATCACATACGTGAGATGCATCTCCAGATACTTACTGATTGGTTTGTAGACGGGCTTCCCCGTCCTCTCGTATCCTCTGTCTGTGTTGGAGGTTTTCCAGACTGCTGCTCTCCCCTACTGTGTGTGTGTGTCTGTGTGTGTCTGTCTCTACTGCTGCGCCTCTTTTTGTTTTGTTGTGATGTTGAGAAGCAAGACACGGGAACTTTCTTTCTGCAGCATTTATTCAGAGACAAACGGAAACCTACACTGTAGCCTACATCTACTTCCACTTAACAGTCCCTCCAGAAAAACGCGATTATGTGATCGCAGAATTCAATGCATAATCAGCCAAAGTCTGCATATTTATGCGGGGGCCGCATTTTTTCAAATACGCCCCACTTTTGCCGCATAAATTGCCGATTTCCGCGCAAAATATGCGGGGCTTGCGTGATTTCATAATCCCCCCATTTTTGTTGCAAAAAAGTCACATATATCTCAGCAGAAAGTTGAAAAATGTTGCATTTACTTCACACAAGAGCAGCCATTTTACCCTGTTGCCATGGGAACGTTATTAAGTGACGTAATTTCACCTACTGAGAACACGGTGTTGGGGGAATCACTTTTTTTCTATTTTTCATCAAACCGCAGTTTTTGCAAGTTCCTGCAAGTTCGCACAATTTTTGCAAGTTCCCGCCATTTCATCGCATAAAATGGCACAAATATTCCATTTTTGCCCGCAACAATCACAAAAAAACTCTGCGTTTTTCTGGAGGGACTGACTTAACAAGTAAACTGCTGATGTAGGCCTATTCTCAGCTCTGATACCCAACAGCTGTCTGCTCTGAGCACATTCACCGCCACACACTCTCTCATGTACACACTAAGCACCGAGCTATGCTTCCCCGGTCTTGTAACATGGACAGAGCCTGCAAGAGCTTCTTGTATTTGGTCCGAAAGTCCAACCATCCAAAAAATGCTTTCACACCATAAACGGACTGGACCGTGGTTCAGTTTGGTCCGGACCGAGACCACCTCTTTTTATCTGAACAAAATTTGGTCTTTTGATCCGGACCGTGGTCCGAGGCACCTTTCACACCTGAAATTTTGGTTCGGACCAAACTGAAAAGTCCGAAAGTACGGACCAAATGAGGTATGTGTCAAAATGCCCTAAGACTATAGTACCGTAGGTCCAGAATGCTGACTGTTGCAGCTTCATTTATAACTCTTGTTTCAACATCTTGTCAACGTTCGCCGCCACTACTGCCACTATCAGCTATCAGCAACCCTTGACTTTCCCAGCATGAATGCACAGTGCACACAACCTTCATGATTTGTCAATCTGAGATACTGTATGATGCAGTCCCATATCCACTCTTGCTTGCATCTAAGACATGATGGAGTTATGCTGTTACCACACCACCAAATTCAACAGGCTTCAGACATTTGCTTCCAGCAAAGGTTGAGACCTGTTTTAAGTCGCTTAGCCAGTCAAACTATTTCTGAGCAAGCTTGTCTGGAACAGGCTTATCCCAGGTAAGTTTCTCTTTGATCAACTGCTGCATCAAAGTTTTTGCAGGGAGCGTGAACGGAGAGAGAAACCCCAAAGGATCGTAAATAGAAAACACTGTAGATAGGATTCCTCTTCAGGTGACTGTTTTTCTTTAACATTAATCCTGAACTTGAATGAGTCGTATTCTATGCATCACAACACTCCTAGTGCTCGCTCAACCGGAGGAGTTTTTAGCTCTGTCTGAAAAAAACAGGTGCACGAAGGCGCTACCCATGTATTGGTAACTGACTGGTTAGTAGGGAATCCGGGTCCACTGGAGGGAAACAAGTGTCACTTCTTAATTATCCTGCTGGTACGGGCAGTTAATTATAACCTTGACCTACTTTCACCTAACTACATGCCATACTCAAGCAGATCTCCATGATCTGTGGAACTACAATACAGTGGAATGTTTGCCTTTAACAGAGCAACAGTATAATAACCTATACCATCATTACTGAGATTAAATTACATTCTCGGTTATACAACCCCAAATCAGAAAAAGTTGGGACAGTATGGAAAACAATAAAAAGAGAAAGCAGTGATTTCTAAATGTACTTTGACTTGTATTTCATTGCAGACAATACAACAGCACATAATTTAATGTGTTCCTCATGATTTTTATTGTTTTTTTTCTTCAAAAAAACAAAATTCCTATTTTGGTTCTTGCAACACATTTCAAAAAAAGTTGGAACAGTAAAGCATTTACCACTTTGTAATATTGCCATTCCTTTTCACAACACTTAAAAGACGTTTAGGGACTGAAGACACCAAGTGATGAAGTGTTTCAGGTGTAATTTTGTCCCATTCTTGCAGCAAACAAGTCTTAAGGTGGGCAACAGTACGGGGTCTTTGTTGTCGCATTTTGCGCTTCAAAATGCGCCACACATTCTCTATTGGACTGCAGGCTGCAGGCAGGCCAGTCAAGTACCCGTATCCTCTTCCTCCGCAGCCAGAACTTTGTAATGTGTGCAGAATGTGGTTTTGCATTATCTTGTTGAAATATGCATGGACGTCCCTGGAAAAGATGTCTTCTTGAAGGCAGCATATTGTGCTCCAAAATCTCTATGTACTTTTCAGCATTAATGGTGCCATCACAGAAGTGCAAGTTACCTTTGCCAAGGGCACTGACACAACCCCATACCATGACAGACCCTGGCTTTTGGACTTGTTGCTGGTAACAGTCTGGATGATCCTTTTCTTCTTTGGTCCGGAGCACACAGCGTCCATTTCTCCCAAAAAATACCTGAAATACTGATTCATCTGACCACAGTACATGTTTCCACTGTGTGATGGTCCATC
Source organism: Gymnocephalus cernua (assembly GCA_023631565.1). NCBI lineage: Eukaryota > Metazoa > Chordata > Actinopteri > Perciformes > Percidae > Gymnocephalus > Gymnocephalus cernua. The sequence goes on along the minus strand of CM042427.1, from coordinate 30,500,524 downwards.
CCAGATGCCTCTGAGCCCAGAGAAGTCAACGGCGCTTCTGGACACTGTTAACATAGGGCTTCCTTTTGGCACAGTACAGTTTTAACTGGCATTTGTGTCTGTAACTACGTATTGTGGTACTTGACAAAGGTTTGCCAAAGTAGTCCTGAGCCCATGTGGTGATATCGCTTATAGATGAATGATGATTCTTGACGCAGTGCCGCCTGAGGGATCGGAGATCACGGTTGTTCAGCTTAGGCTTGCGCCCTTGTCCTTTACGCACTGAAATTCCTCCTCATTCCTTGAATCTTTTAATTATGTTATGCACTGTTGAAGGTGAAATAAGCAAATGTCTTCCTATCTTTCTTTGAGGAAAATTGTTTTTAAACATTTCAAAAATTTTCTCACGTATTTGTTGGCAAACTGGCGATCCTCGGCCCATCTTTGCTCCTAAAGGACTAGACCTTTCTTGGATGCTGCTTTTGTACCAAATCATAATTACAATCACCTGTTGACATCACCTGTTTCAAACCACATCATTATTTAACCAATTTACCTGATTACTAGCCCTTAATTGCTCCTGTCCCAACCTTTTTTTGGAATGTGTTGCAGGTCTGAATGACAGGAAAGGATGTATATTTACAAATGAAATTAAGTTGACCAGACAAAACATGAAATATTTTGTGTTCACATTGTCTGCAATGATATACAAGTCAAAGTACATTTAGAAGTCACTACTTTCTTTTTTTATTTGTGTTTTTCATACTCCAATAAAACAGAAACATAACTCTTGCAGCGCACATGAACAGATGCACAATATTAGCTCACACCTTAAATAGCACCCTACTGTTGCTAACGTACATTCATAAATCCTACATAACATCGTCCGTACCCACAGGACATCAGACTTACTTATTGATGCACGCACACTGTAGGATCCACAAAATTTGTCCAATGAGGGAAGAAAGGGAAAGTGTGATAGCATTCCACATTAGCGGCTTTTCTCTCTCGCTCGGGACCGCCGTGTCCAAACCGAGGCGCAGAGCACGAGCCCACCGCATCGCTCCTAGTCCAGGTAGAGCGAGCCAACGCTGACAGGGAGAGAGAGAGACTGCATCACCACAGCCAATCCAGTCTGCTCAAAGGGAATTTGCAAGGTCAAGGCCCTGTAGAAGTTCATTATTCAATGAGGTTCCCTGGAAACTAGCAGCACAGTCAAAGACCACTCGTAGCTTTCCCTTTTTTGAAGGTAAACGCTATGGTGTGGGATGTACCACAATTTACCATCCTGGCGGTTCATTTGGTTTTCTGGGACTCTGAAGCGTAGCCCTTTTCAATCACATCCTTCATAAAATCAGTGTACTCTTGATAAAAAAACAGGCATCCTTTAAAACTTTCTTTTCAGTGTGAGGGCTCTTTGATTGTTGGGAATAATGATGTTGCCTCCTTTGGGAGTCCTATGAAGTAGTGACCATCAGTGTAGCGTACAGAGTTTCTCACATAGTTCATAAACTGCTTATCCTCTTGTGACATTTCCAACATGTCATCACACAGGCGCTCGGGATAGTCCTGATTAAACTGCTGTAACAAAAGCTCTACTGAAATGCGACTTACTGTAGCTCGTAAACACCCACAGTCTTCTGAGTCAGCGTCTGTGTGATCTTCAAAAAGACCATTGACAATTTATCTGAGAGCAGTTCTGACAGCATATGGCCCATTGCCCCTGCTGTTAATTACTTTCCATTGCTCTAATGCTTTATGCACATTACTCCTAATGAGAAGTCCAATATCTGCGTTAATGGTTGGCAGTCTGACTTCACTAAGGTAGGGCCATTTGCTCATATCCTCTTGTGATGGAATGTTCTTCTGTGACACTGGAATGCTTTTCTGAGTGAAGACATTCAACCCGGTCTCACGGCAGTTCGTAAAATGGTCACGTTATTTTGATCTATTGATTCGTTTACAGGGACATGTTTTTCTCGTTTATTTTGTGGTGGTCACCACGAAATGGGAACGTGACCATTTCAGGACCTGCCAGGAGGCGCCACACACAATAGACGGTGACAACAATGGCCGCCGAGACACGATTCGCGGTCTCTGGGGGGACGCAACAACAGGGAAATGACATCCATGTGCCGGCGACAACAGTGGGACGGACCGCCATACATGGGGTGTATGGGACGCGATCCCCGGTCTCTGGGGGACGCGCGGAAGAGAAGAGGCTAGGAAAAGAAGAATGGAGAAAGGAACCGTCACATGCAGGAGACAGCAACAACAACGGGACGGTTATGGTTAGGAAAAGAAGAACACAAAAAGGAACTGCAACACACAGGACGCTATCCCCGGTCTCCGGGGTGAAAGTCCTGCATTGTTTGACCCATCCACCACCCCAACCAACCTCCCTGCACGGATTTTCACCTTTTCAATACTACTCGCTACCGTAATCATTCTGCGATCACGAAAGATGCTTCCCATTGAAATACATTAGTTTAAAATTCGTGCTTATAACCATGAAAAAAACGACATGAATGTGTTCCTGTACACGAATCAATAGATTAAATAACGTCACCATTTCACAAACTGCCATGAAACTGGGCTGAGACATTAGGCAAGTCAATGAAGTTGTTGGTGTTGAGCCCATTAACTTCCAGGTCTGTAAGCAGATAGCTTTCCACGTGATGCTTAGGGCTCATGGTTTTTAGCTCAAGTTGAGTGTGTCTACCCTGTAGGTTTAGCTGCCTTGCAAGTGTATCAGAGGAAAATGTTGCAGCGCTACCTCCATGAATGCGTAGGTCTCCACAATGTTGCTGCCTTTCTTTGACTTAACTAAAAGCGGCACAATAGATAGAATGCAGTCATCTCCCACTGCAATACAACAACCAATGTGTCCCTGAGCAAGACACTTAACGTCTAGTTGCTCCAGAGGCGTGCAACCTCTGACATATATAGCAATTGTAAGTCGCTTTGGATAAAAATATCAGCTAAATGAAATGTAATGTAATGTATAAGCAATTATTTCACTGACAGCAACTGAAGATCTTGAGGCTGTTGGGTGTATGATAGCTCAATCCTGCACCTGTTCCTCTGTTACCTTTCCAAAGGTAGAGCTTTCTTGTTTTGCAAAATGCAACAGGATTGGATACTTCTGAGCACAAACATGGCATTTCATCCTCTTTTTACCCTCTTTGCTTACATTTCCTTTAACTAAGCATCCAAAGCCTAGTCCATTTTTCTTGAGAAAATGTTCTCCTTGTGTGGACTTCCTTTATCTTTTCACATTCCTCCAAAGTTTTTTTTTACAGAACAAGCATAATTTGCTGAATGCACTGTTGGGATGTGTAGTTACAACTTTTGTTTTTGGTACATTGACATCCTCGGTTCTGGACTGGAGTAGCATTAGTGGCAAAGCTATTTCCCTTTTTACCTTCTGTCTTTGTTCGTTGCTTGATGTCAAGCTTTCCTTTGTCCTTTTCAGCTGCTGTAACCTCTAGAAGGTCTCCAAACAGTGGAACCATAGTGACTTTAGCTTGCTTGTCTACAAATTTGACAAGGTCAGCAAACTTCGCTCTGCTCCCTCTACTCTCGTGTATCTCATACGCTTACCAGATCCTTTGGTTCACCCATTGTCTGTTGCTCCAGGAAGTATAATTTATCTGAATCACATTCAGCTCTGAAGTTGATGGTTTGTTCAAAAGCCTTTAAAAAAGATCGGAATTCCAGTGTATCACCATGAAAAAGGGGGATGTCTCTTTGTGGCAGACGAGACTGCTGTTGATTTTTTACAAGCACTCTGCGCAGCTCCTGTGTGTCATTATCCTGTTGCAATGGCTCTGAATCAGGTGCAGAGGTTGGTCTCCACTCAACACGTACCTTGGGTTTAGCTCCAAGTGAATTGGTTAAAGGCAATGTCTTATCTTGGTATTTCAGCTTAGGTGGTGAGGCACCACTTCTGGTTTGGCCTTCATCATCATCCTGCACAATTGCATTTGACGTTGTAGCAATGTCAAACTGTTGTGAAGGTGATTCATCTTCTGCATAAACTTTAATTCTTGCAGTAGAAGCGGCCAACTCTGTTTCAATCTCCAACTGTTCTTTGTCAGCCACTAACTTGGCTTCTTTCAGTGCCAGTGCCTGCTTTTCCTTTAACACTGCTGCCTTTGCAACAAGAGCTGCTCTATTGGCATCCTCTCTCAGTCGTGCTGAAGTAGCAGCCGATACGGATGATTTCACTCTGCTAGAACGACCAGATGACCTTCCAGATCTTTGTTTTACAGACACATTTGAGACACTACCCATATAAGTTACTTTTTTTTTTTTTTAACTCTTTATGAAGTTTTGTTTCTTTAATCCATTTCTCGGTTCTGTTCATCAAATCTTTGCAGTTAGATACCTTGGGCTTAAACCTGTATGTTTGGTCGGTCTCATGTTCTTCTTTCAGATAACGTTTTACTGACTCATTAAGTTCAGTAAATTCCTCATACAGTTTTTTTGTAAAGCGTTATCTCATTTTGTTCAATATGTGTCAAATTAGCACCATTTTCTATTAAGGCGCTCAATTTGGTTGTACTTTACAGTTACCAATCTTAACTTTGCTCTATGAAGGTGACAGGTGAATCATAGTGATGGAGAAATATCTCCCAGATTACATCAATGTGGGTCAACCAACGTCACTGTGACACACATCTGATGCACGTGGTGCTCTTCCTCTCACAAACTCATAAATTCAAACTCAAGTCCGTGGAAGTTATAGTCACCTAATTATATATTACCTAGGCTAGGAAGAAAGAGAGAGCGAGAGCGAGAGAGAGAGAGAGAGAGAGAGAGAGAGAGAGAGAGAGAGAGAGAGGAGAGAGGATCTCTGAGTGTATTGCGCAACCAGTCAGAAGTGTTCCCCTCCATCGTGGTGCATATCATCAAGGTGACGGATATCCTGCAACGAGTCAGGGCGAGCCCTGCAGACTCTGTGATGAAATAAAAAATGCGTAAAAAAGAATTTTTACTGTGACAGTCAGCGAGGCGACACGTGCCTTGGGGAGTATAAATACTGTGTCAACCTGTGGACTTACTCTCAAAGCTCTCCGCAACTCTGCACATGAGTAGTTCAAGGACGCTCCCTAGTTTCTGATGCCAACTAATTTTAACTCCGAGCTTCCACCCGTAGAGAATCGTCATGTTGGATACGTTTGGGCCGCAGAGCTCCGGTGTGCCGGTCTCCAGCGCGGACCTCCAGCTCAAACTGACGGACGTCAAGAGCAGCCTGGCCGCAGCAGAGATGGGGATGAAGAACGGCACAGGGAAGAATCTCATAGAAATAACAGGTCGGGCTTTATCCAAAAGAAAACTTCTGGTCGGCCTTGATCTCCTCTGCCTCTTCCTTGGTAAATATCAAAACAAAATGTACAGCAACAATACTTCACTGTTATTGCACTTGTTGAATGCATTGCTGTGTAGGTAGGCTAGAACTTTATGTACTGAAGTAAACCGGGAATGAACTCGATATAACAAAGGCACCGGTGCAATACTATTAATCCCAACAAAAGATAGCCATCATAACATATCTTTAAATTAATAATTGCTTAGTGTGAGGTGCTGATGTTGCTCCATGTCATGTGGTGTAAGGCTATTGTTTGCACTGGACTGCATTATATCCTAAGGTGTTTCTGTTATTTTGTCCAAACACGAGCAGGGTGAGGTGAGTAGGTAATACAGTAATTAATTCATCATGTATGCATTTTTAGAGCTGAAACGAACAGTTGAATAATCAATTGAATTTTCTCCAGCTTCTCAATTGTGAGGATTTGCTGCTCTATTGTCTAATGTGATTATCAATGTGAATAGCTTTAGTCTTGATGTGTGGGTTAGACAAAACAAGAAATCTCATCTGATCATTGTGGGGCGTTATGAACATACATTTTATTAATCACATAAATCAAGCAATAAAACTAATAAGTTTGATATCCGTTCCGACAATAGACACTATTTTTTTAACTTTGAATACTACAGGTGAATTCCTTCCTACTAAGGGTAGCTCTGGTAAGGGTGGACTTCAACCATGTTGAGTTCTGTTACTCACTGTTTCCGTCCCTTTTTAATTTAATCAGTGACAGTCAGTGGCTGCATTTAGGCATGGTGATCCTGCATGTGGGCCTGCAGAATATGAGCAACTGAACACCAGTTTTTCAAGTTCTCTCTCCATCTCCATGTATTATTGGCTCTCTTTTTTCTACTCATGCACACTCTTGAGCGCTCCATGCCAGCTGGTTTGTGCTTTGCCCAGGGAATTCTACAGTTTCCATGACAACCTCCAGTTCTCAGGGTAGGGCCAGGCCAGGGGGGAATTGTATTTGTTATAAATAAATATATGCACGATCTACTGTGTGTGTGTGTGTGCGTGTGTGTGCGTGTGTGTGCGTGCTTGTGTGTGTGTGTGTGTGTGTGTGTGTGTGTGTGTGTGTGTGTGTGTGTGTGTGTGTGTGTGTGTGTGTGTGTGTGTGTGTGTGTGTGTGTGCACATGACTGTAATTGTTGTTCCCTCCCATGGTCCCTATATGTGACCATAGTAGGTTATATAATGTCGGCTAATTGGAAAAAGCTGGACGAAGAGGTAGTCTGTATAACAACAGATTGGAGCCAGGGGGAAGGACACCCAGAGACAAACAGAGATTGTGTGAGGCTGAATCTGGCTCTGGTCTGATGTAGCATTTGCTCTTTGTTTAGTAGGGAAGAATTCAACTGAAGTCACAAACAACCTCCCCTTTCTCTTCCCATCACCAGAAATGCAAATACACACACACACACACACACACACACACACACACACACACACACACACACACACACACACACACACACACACACACACACACACACACATACACACACACATGCAGTTCAAGCTGGGTAAAGCTGGGTCTTTCCAAAGAAAAATTCAGGGTCTCCACCCTTTTTTCCTGTAAAACTATTCCTTGTTTGTCATCTCTCCGTGTCAGATTCCCCTTCTCGTTTTAATATAGCCTTGAATTTCTGTTACCTCCTCTTTTCCTTTTCATTTGAGACCGTATTACTTCTATCTATTCCCTATTCTATGTGAATACATACTTGCTGCGTGGTGTGTGACAGGGATGAAGATGAAGAGTCTAGGGCGTCATATCTGCACTGGTGCTGGGTATCCAACATCAATTCATTTGGGAGTAATGACAAGACTATCAAAGCTGTCACGTACTGAACAAAAACTTGTACTCGTCTTTATTTGATCAGATTTAAATCATGCTTTGCATTGCTGCTTGTGTTTACACAACATTATACATTTAAGGGGATTGGCTTTTTTTGTTCGTTTTGTTCGTTTTGTTGTTCGTTTTTGATTGTTCAGCCATGCATTGCTTTGAACTAAAGTGCTAACATTGCTCATAATGACATAGTGTTACCATACTGATATTTAACAGTTAACTCTCCTTTGTCCCATCTCAGTTTAGCATGTTTGCTAGTTAGCACTAGTAACAAAGTATAGCTGAGGCTGATGGGAATGGCGTTGGTTTTGCAGTTATTTGGTCCATAAACCAATGTTTTCGGCAAATTAAATGTTGACCAACCAATAGTTGCTGAGATTTTTCAGTCTTCTTATCCTCTAGTTTTTTTCCTCTTGTTCCTCTTCCCACAAATCCTCTCCAATTTCCCATCACAAAGAGGAATGTCTATACTCCCACTGGGGACTGTTGGGATATCAAATAATCTCCCTTCTCCTCCTCCTCCTCCTCTTGTGCAGCTTCCATCCCTTTCTTTGCATGTGAGCTGAAGGCAGTGGGTCCTTACAGAAGGGGCTTCATGTGCGGGGACCCCAGCATCACTTATCCTTATCTGCACCGAGAGGCCATCCCAGACGAATTACTCATCACCGGTGGCATCATCATCACCGGCCTCACTGTGAGTGCTCACCATCCTGATCATCCCTGTGTTATAGCGGTCCATAATTTATTTTATTTAATGCAAGGATAATGTAATATGATGGTTCTGACTAAGTGTCCACCTCCAGATCGCCCTCGGGGAGTGTTATCGAGTTCGTTTCAGAGGCGTCAGCTCCAAGGCCTTTGTCAGGAACCTGTATGTGTCCTGTCTGTACAAGGAGCTGGGCTGCTTCCTGTTCGGCTGTTGTGTCGGCCAGTCACTGACCAACATGGCCAAGCTGAGTGTTGGGAGGCTGCGACCGCACTTCCTGTCTGTGTGCGGTGTCACCTATGCGTCACTTAACTGCACACCTGGAACCTACATTTCAACAGTGAACTGCCACCAGCCAGACCACCGGTTAGAAGACGAGGCCAGGTGTGTGTGCGTGTGTTTTATGTTTATGCACATGTGCAATGTATTATGCGTTTGTTCTGTGTTATTCTAAATACTTCTCCAATTTTTTAGGAAGTCCTTCTTCTCTGGCCACGCTTCCTTTGCGATGTACACAATGCTCTATTTAGCAGTGAGTAGTTCTATCTATTTTTCTATCTATCTATCTATCTATCTATCTATCTATCTATCTATCTATCTATCTATCTATCTATCTATGTATTTGTTGCTTCATACATTTTCCCTCCCCCCCCCCCCCCCCCCCCCCCCACACACACACACACACTCAAACACTGGCAAACACATAACTCTATAAAATGTAAAGGGAAAATGAATAAAACAGGCAGACATCATCAGTCCAGTTAGCAGCAGAAAGCGAGGGAATAAAAGAGAAGAGGAAGAAAGAGGACTAAAAAGGAGAAATGGGACAAACAGAGACATCTTTGTTCTGCTGACCTCGCCTCACTGCCTCACTGCTCTCCTCCATTGTGTGTGTGTGTGTGTGTGTGTGTGTGTGTGTGTGTGTGTGTGTGTGTGTGTGTGTGTGTGTGTGTGTGTGTGTGTGTGTGTGTATGTGTGTGTGTGTGTGTGTGTATGTGTGAGCGAGCGCCTGCATTTATATGTTTGTTTACGGTAGCTTATGTGTGTCCCCGTGCAAGTGCCTGCATATGTGCGCATACAGCATATTAATGCATGTGTGCCATCTTGTGTGTGTGGGAAATCTTGGCTTGCTTGTGAAAACTGCTAAAAAGGGAAGAAGAAAAACAAGGCCTATCCAATGCACCAACAAGACTGTTTCTTTTCACCTTACCTTGAGATCTTAGAAGCTCCATTAAGTGCACTGAATTCTGAATCCATATTTGACGCACTGAATCTCATGAATTTGGAGGGAAATTGTGTACATACATTGAGCCTCTAATCCATTCTTATATAAAATCCAGTATTTAAATAAAGACTGGACCAACTAGTGTTAGACAGTATTTGCCTAAAAAAGACTTGATGAGGGATACCAACTGGGCAAAGCTGGCAACTGACTCGACCCTCAGGGGGCAAAAAGGCTTCAAATTCACTGTATGGCAATTAGGTTTATTGTAATTTTATTAAGTGCACATGTGTTTGGTAATATTGTATTTACTACTAAAACACAATATAAACTTAAATAATAGGGGCATCACCCACATTATAACATTATCTTGAGGCTCTGTCTTGGAGAAGGGCCTTAACTAAAAATCAAGTTGTAGGCATTTGTTGTTTTGAGCATAAAACAGGTCAAAAATGCTAAAATATACTTATGTGTAATATTTACAATGGGGAGAATTAGGAATATAGGCCAATCATGAATATAAGTGTTTCAATGTAATGTATACTACGTAATTTATAGTATGGTATTCCTTCCTACATCCAGATTTCCTTCAAATTTACTGTAAGATTTGTATTGTTTGGAGGATCTATATTATATCGTACTTATGATGTTCAAAAACACATTAATGAATAAGGCCAACTGCAAATATATTGGTCATTATTTACAGTAACAGATGACCTTATTGTCATTTGCAATAAATAACATCATGTTCATTTTTGTCATGTAGTTTTACCTGCAGGCGCGGTTGACATGGCGTGGGGCTCGGCTGCTGAGGCCGGTGCTGCAGTTCTTCCTGGTTCTGCTGGCAGTCTACACTGGTCTGACCCGCATCTCAGACTACAGGCACCACCCGTCCGACGTGCTAACAGGCTACATACAGGGAGCCCTCACTGCTTACTGGGTGGTCAGTATACCTTGCCAGCTTGTTTTTGTGCATTGGTTGGGTGTCCACACGTCAACACCTGTTAAAATCTTGCTGTGTTTTTGTGTGTTTCCCAGGCCTTCCACATCTCGTCCATGTTTAAAAGCGAGTCGAGTTTAGATCTGTCTCCGACTGAGACCCTGGACAGCCCCTTGCCGCCCCACCACACTGTCTGCTAAACCTCACCTCCACCAGCCCCTGCGTGGGTCAACATCCACCTGCTGCCTGTAATCTAGCTTGGATAGACAAGAAATTTGAAGAATGTGAGACCATTTCCTGTGAAGTCAAACCACATACCTCAGTATTTGGGACAGAGTGTGAGAGAGAGTAGAAATTGCATGATACTGTATGTGGCTCAAAAGACAAAACATACGAACTGGGAGAAATGAAGAGGGAGGGTGCTGAAAACAGCCAAGCACTCAACCTTTTTTCCTTGTTACTAGCCTTCACGTGTGAGACTTACCTGTGAGATGAGACAACTGAATCCTGCAGAAACAAACAGCACCTACCACTCTATAGGTCACCTGTAAATATATACAGATTTTGTACAACTCAAATGATACTGTAAAAGCACTTTTTGATTTCCATTTTAGTGTTATTAATTACCACTTTGTAGTCATTTGGTGAGTAGGATGTATTCTATTTTATACAAACATGTAATATATGTTGTACTGTAGTTTTTTTTTTACATGAACCCAGTGAATGTAAAGGTATTTAAGGAAAGCACAAATAGCAAGAAAACAACTCTGTGTGATACCATTTAGATGTGGTATGATGTGTCCGTCTTTCTGCGTGCAGTGGGTAAGTTTAATAATTAGAGAATGACAATGAGAATGTCAACACAATAGATATAATCCATGTTTGAAAAGCACGGACACTTCTAGCTCATGAATGCTAATGAATGTTGTTAGACTACATGCCACTCCAAGAGCACACAGATCATTAAAGAAAAATGTGTTTTAATCATTGTCTCTTTGAGTTCAGTTTGTGACATTCTTTTTAAAATACACATTTTGAGAATAACATTTTTGATGTTGCATAACCTTTTAAAAGATGATTACTGTACATCCTCTAAGTTAATTGAGCTTTTTTGGCCACTAATGTTTCAGCTTATTCCGACAAAAGTGTGTATCCACCCTGTGATTTGGATTTGCTCCAAAAATATAATGTGTTCTCCCTTGGTCCAACACACCCTTCCACCGAGTTTCATGAAAATTGGCCAGTAGACACGATAATGAGAGGATGTGGAGGAGGAAGAGTAATAAATGGATCAGTCATAGAAAAGTAACAAAACAGATAGGTGAGGAGTCAGGGTCAAGGTCTAGGTCAGGGGTCAGAGGCAGAGCAAAGCTCTCAGAATCCTCTCGTTCGCTGTGGAAACATTGGATACACATTTTGAGAATGACATTTTTGATGTTGCATAATCTTTTAAAAGATGATTACTGTACATCCTCTAAGTTAATTGAGTTATTTGGCCACTGATGTTTCAGCCTATTCCGACAAAAGTGTATCCACCCTTGTGATTTGGATTTGCTCCAAAAAATCTAATGTGTTCTCCCTTGGCCCACCACACCCTTCCACCGAGTTTCATGAAAATTGGCCAGTAGTTTTTCTGTAATCCTGCTGACAGACAAACCAAGCCAAAAACATAACTTCACTGGCAGCTAAAAGATGAGAAAGGGGACTACAAAATCTGGAAATTTTCTCTGGGTTTGTCACTTTATCGTCACACAGAGTCATTCGACTTGTTTTTCATATAAAGCTATTGATTTGTTCAGCTTTTAGTAAACAGATCAAGAAAGTAAACAGCTTCGGAATTTCACAGCAGTGGAAATTCTACTTTTTCAAGGCATCACTTTTGTGATGAACAAAGGTAAAGCTCACACGTACGGCAAGACACTTTTTAAGCTTCCAGGTTTACTTCTGTGATTTGCGGCCAACTGAATACGCGCAATAGGCCTAGTGTTTTTCCCACTGGCCCCGCCTGCGAGTTCCTGCTCGGCCCACAGGTTTTTTAATCCCTTTTCTTGGCTCAAGAGAAGTTTTTCAAATATAAAACGTTTATGGATTAAACATTCAGAATAGAAAAAAATCTTAATCAACTTGAGGTGTCCTGGCAATTGTTTTACAGATGTCTCTTCTACAATGGTGGCCTATGTGGAAAAATCCTTTTTGGGCCGCACTGGGATTTGTTGTGGCAATACCACCGGAAAGAAATTGGCTGCAAGGCTGAGCACTCTTCCTGGGGGCCTGAGTAGAATGTAGCAGAAAATGGAAGTACTCAAATAAAGTACAAGTAATTTACGCAGGCCTACAGCACAGTATATGAGTAAATTAACTTAGGTACATTCAACCATTGTCTGTAACAGTATTTTCGTATCTATCTAACACAGTCGTTCTCTTCATTATATACATCAACAGTCTCTCCTGCCCCTCCTTTTCCATTGTAGAAACTTTTTGTGACACCCTCCCTCTCTCTACATCCACACAAAACGAAAGACAGTAACATTTATTTCACATGTTTACTTGAACTTCAATAGCAATACAAGACAATCAGAACACTTGAGGTCAATATGTACAAGGATCTCAGGGGGTTGCAGAAAAGTTCTGAGGTTTCATATGATCTCTGGCTCTGGAGTCAAGAGTTTTGTTGCCATAACAAACTCCATGGCAACGATTTCCATCACCGACAGTTTGTGGCAGGTGGAGGGAGGAGCGGGGCGGAGATTTTGGTCTTGATGTGAAATGGGATTGGTCAAGAGTTCAAAATCAGTAGGTGGGGATGTGTGTAAGAGGCCCCCTATTTGATATTGATAAAATGCTTCACTGTGATACATTAATTATACAAGAATGATGTATATACACACACTCTCTCTCTCTCACACACACACACACACACACACACACACACACACACACACACACACACACACACACACACACACACACACACATCCTTACACACACGCATGCTCATCAAGCTACACAGGCACGCTCGCACACACTCACACATTTTCCTCCTACAGTATGTAGCCTTGTAAAGCCACTATAAAGTCATGCACATGTTCTTTGAAAGGATTTTTTGGCAACACACAAGTGCTTCTTTGACACACTGTTTGCTTGCTACAGGTAAGGGCAACACCCAGCCAACAAACTAAATATAAACTTAGACGATAGGCCAATAAGGATAAGCACCAATGAGACGGGAAGACACAGTAGGGTTTCAGGAAAGACAGGATAAGGAGAGGATGTGGAGGAGGAAGAGTAATAAATGGATCACAGTCATAGAAAAGTAACAAAACATGAAAAGGGGGAAGTCTCGTGGTGATCGGGAGATAGAAGCAGGGAGGAGCCATCACTGTCATCATAATTACCTTCATCATCCATCATCATTATCCTCTTCATCATCATAATCATCATTATTTCCATCAGTTTGATCATTATTATTTGTTATTATCATCATCTTCCTCCTCATCCCTGGTTTCTATGCCCCGATCACCACCGCCCTAGTCACAGGCTCGTCACCCGCTGCATCTGTCCGTCGTCTCCCTCCGAGGCGGGCTCTGCTGTGTACACTGCCTCTCCATTGGATGCCAGCGGCGGCGGCTGGTAGAAGGTCTGCAGGTGATTGGGCCGGGGGCCCAGCGGGGGTCGTCCCAAGCTGTAGGGCAGTTCCAGGGCGGGCCGCTGGGGCTGGCCAGTAGGGCTGACCTCTTCGGGACCTTCAGGGCTGCTGTCGGGATACGAGAGGGTCGGAGGAGAGGAGCGAGTGTAGAAGCGAGGAGGGGAGCTGCTTCGGCTGTACACCTGGGGGGAGTGGCGGGAGTAAAGATTGTTTGGAGGCGAGTTTGTGTCTCGGGGAGCAAAGATATTCGTCGGGGGTGAGCTTCGAGGGAAGATGCTGAGTGGAGGCGAGCGACGGTCCCCGGGGTAGAGCGGGGAGGGGTTTGAATCTCGGGCGTAGATAGGTGAGGAGTCAGGGTCAAGGTCTAGGTCAGGGGTCAGAGGCAGAGCAAAGCTCTCAGAATCCTCTCGTTCGCCGTGGAACCGGAGAGACCCTCTATCTTGCCCTCTTTTTCTCCCGTCGAGACCGCCATCTTTGCTCTCAAACAGGAAGGATTCCTCCCTGTCTATATCCATCCCTCCTCTCCACACATCCAGCGCTCTATCCTTCTGTTTCTCATGCTCCCGTTCAATCCCTGCTCTCCATCCATCTCTGTCCTTTAAGAACAAGGATTCATCTTTCTCTCTGTCCATTCCGCCTCTCCATCCGTCAATCCCGAAATCTTTCTTCTGAGTTATAAAAGTCTCTTCCTGGTCTGTCTCCCCCCGCCACACCTCCATCCTTCCACCTCTCTTCTCCAGCAGATGGGATTCCTCCCTCCCTCTCTCCATTCCAGCTCTCCATTCGTCCATCTCTCCGTCTCTCGTCTGAGAGGTAAAACACTCGTCCCTCCCTCTTTCAGTTCCTCCCCTCCATTCGTCCATCATTTTGTCTCTTTTTAAGAGAAATGTCTCATCCTTCTCTCTGTCCTGGCCGCCTCTCCAAGCCTCTGCGCCTGCCTCCCTCTGTTTCATCAGCAGCGGCTCTTCCAGAGCCTTGTACAGGGGCTCAGACTCTTGTGGGGGAGGGGGAGGGGGAGGCGGCAGTGGCCTGTCTCGGTAACGCTCCCTGTCTCTATCCCTGTCCCTCTCTCTGTCTCTGTCTGTCATTCCACTCGGCTCAACTGTGCCGCGGTGGCGGGACAGGGTCCCAGGTGTGCGACTGAGGGTGGAGTAGGGCCGTGCCTGAACGTCAGGGGGGCGCGCTTGCTGCCTGTCCTGGAGCCCGCGGCGACTCAGAGTGCCTTGCAACGACCTGTCCCCGTCTTTCAGCAGCTCACAGGACTCAGAGTCTCCCGAAACTCGTGAATGTGACCAGCCATCTTGTAAACGTGGCGTCGTGACTTGATCTTGTCCACGTGTTGCGGAATGTGTCTCAGCGTCTTGTGTGTGGTGCCGCGTATGCGCCCAGCCCTCTTGTGCATTGTGGCGTGTGTTTGGCTGCATGGTGGCAGCCCAGCCCTCTTGGGGTGGCTGTGCGTGTCGAGTCAAAGTGGCAGTGTGTGTGAGAGCCGGCCTTTCATGGTGGTGAGGCCTCGCTAGGCTACCGTAGCGCTCAGGAGGAACAGGCATGGCAACTGAGGGCCTCAGGTTGCTCTGCACCAGCTCTGAGATGATCATCTTTTCCAGGGCCGCTGCATCAGACAGGTTACGACGCATTCCAGCACCGCTACCCAGATCTGTGGTCCCGTGGGGAGTGAGGAGGGCTGGGGAGATGTCTTCACCTCCTATCCCAACTCCTCCCTCCCGCAGAAGGTCAGTGCTGCCCACTACTCCAGCTCGGGACCCGGGTGTGGTTCCCAGACCGTGCAGGGTGAAGGTGTTGGGGGTGTAGCCTCCATTGAGACACACACTGTCCAACCCACAGGACTCCTGGCTCTGGGACACACCACCTTCTGTTGGAAGAAACAGGAAGATGAAAATTGCTGAAGAGGGATACCTTAAAAAGATTTACATGAATGAACGTGAGCAGAGTTTAGGGTTCATGTGCCTACTGAGGGTGTGGCTTTACAGAGAAGATTTGGATATTAACATTATTCTTTGATGAAATGTTCGGTTATGTAGCCACATGGGAGAGATGTACAGTATGTTATGTCTTCATGATCAATGAATAATTACTGTGTGCACAGATATGTCTATGAATTGCACAAGGAAGTGACGCTCAATGATTTGAGTGAGCACAATAAAGGAGAGCTCATACTCTGCTTGTTTCTGAAGGTTCCTACTGGGCCATGTTAAGACAGAGAGACAGAGAGGGAAAGTGTCAAAACACATTTAAAAGACAAACAATTCAAGGTCAAAAAATAAAAACAGAACACCACACGGGTAGAAAACAAAAACATTCCATCTTTTAAATCCAAACATTCGTAATGTACAGAAATAGAAAAATTACAAACTGTACAGGGCAAAAGTCTTAGGCCACTCAGAGAAAGTCAGGCACTAAAACCCAAGCGATAAATCAGTCGCCTGAGATTATTGGCTAATATTATTATTTGTCAATATTATCTTATCACAGATATATTGATACCGGCATATAAGTAATGTATGCTGCCAAGAAATTGGGAAAAGATAATGTAAGTTTGAGCTCATTTAGAAACATTGTCACCATCACAGTTTGTTTATGAGAGAGCACTTACAAGTGAATGCTTTTTCTTTAATTTAAGCGACTTATCATAGTCACAATTCTTGTATAATGCAAATTAAGGAATTTAAGGGAAAAGTAGTTTTATATAGCCTGACGTGGTCATACTCAGATTCTAGTCAGAATGTGAACTTCCCAACCTCGAATGTTGTGGGCGGGGCTAAGTTCGGCTGGCAACCAGGCTAAGTTTTTTATGTAATATTATGTAAAAAAAAAAAAAAACTCATCCATTATCCAAAATCCATTATAGGTTGGACTCTTTTTAACAAGCAAAACACCAAAAAATAGACAAAGAGGAGTTATGGAAAATTGTTAAAACTGTATCAAAACATATGTCAGAAATTGAACATATTAAACTTCACAGAACGTTGTGATGTTATGTACCTGTGGAGGTGAAGGGTTGGTTGTATCCCTGGGCCAGCATCGTGTCATAAGGAGAGGCTCCAGCATGAGTCTGCAACACTGGATTAGTAAGGAAATGGTTCCCCAAAGCAGCTGAGGAGAGAGGGATACAAATAAATATAACATTCTTGAACAACATAAGAAGGCAGCTCTGACATTTAAAAGAACAAAAATCTTCACCTCTGTTAAGAGTAGGTGTGTTGTTGACGTCTGCAGCGATGAATGACGATTCAGTCTGTCTGCGAACAGTGTCGTTCCACATCCTCCTGATACGACTCTGGAACAGAAATGTTCCACACCAGGTCAGACTGACTCAGACAAAGCGAGAGAGGAACAAAGAGCTCGAGATATAGAGGCACAGTGTATTGTAATGTACCTGTCTGTTAGCAGTAGCTCTCCGACTCTGGCTGCTGGTGTAGCGGCTGTTGGACCGCAGGGCAGCACCCTTCACCGAGTCCGGAGAGCTGGAAGAGGAAGTAACGCAGCACTGCGAAAGGCGCAGGCATCGGCCATAGTCCTTCTGACCCTACACGCAATATTCAAGCATATCTGATTAGTTACAAATGATGACGTTACAGAGTCTTGCAGTTAACTAACAAAATAACACATGAACAATATAGACAGACCTTCCTGGCAAGGGTGCAGTGCAGTATGGTGATGAGGAGGCCCTGGGCGGTGTTAAGGGAGGAGAAGAGGTAAGCCAGCAGGAGAGACGGAGCACACAGGAAGATGAGGCCTGAGGACCAGGTGACGCTCTGCAGGAAGAGCAGTGTCAGGGAGCCCACCGCCCACGCCCTGGAAATCACATTTCATTTGTGATGATTTCAACAAGAGTTCAACTCTCACCTAAATCTGTGAAAATACTTGATTTTTCAGGTCATTGAGCTAAATGGCACAGTGTGCTTCTACTTTATGGGGAAGCTCAACCATGAACAAAGAGAGAGTTGGTGTGCGTGTAACTAATATCAATGTAAGAAGAGTTTGCACAGATCCACCTTTAGGAGTGCGCCACCATCCTCAAGTGCACATGAGCATACATTTGAAATGGAAAAAAACTACAAATAAAAAAGCATTCGGACACATTTCTGGTGTACAACCCCTTGTTTTTAACTCTCTTTTTTTCCTTTGTTGAGTGCAATTATTCCCCCATATTTTTCACTATACAGTGTAGCTAAGGTTTGTCCTTTACTCTAAACGCAAATAATGCAAAGACCATATAGTTCATGCTGCTGTCAAGACTGCTGTAGTGCATTTTATTCTGGTCTTTGAAAAGCTGTTCATTTTTCACTTGAAACTATTAAAAATGTTGCTGTTTAACTAAATGCTAGCGATTTAACACTCCATCTGTTTCATGTGATTTACATTATCTCCCTGTCTCACCTAGGATGAGTCTTCAATATCTCAATAAACTACAAATCTCTATATGGAATAGCTCCTTCACATAACAGCCTTTAGCTCATGAAACATTGAAAACTATGAAAATAATACAGTAATACAAATAAACATACAACAGCAAAGCGGGGAAAACATGAGGAAAGTTTGAAATCAACCTCAATCTTCAGTTTATATAATAAACTCGCGGGATAATCACCCGCAACAGATCCGCATGAGATATTATACTTACCTCAGGTTGTCATGGCGACTGGAGTCTGGCTTCAAAGCAGCAGTGCTGTGCATCTTATGTAAGGTCATCACCAGGACAACCAGGTTCAACTGAGGCCAAAAAGAACAAACGACAAACACTGTTTAGTATGTATTCATTAACAATAACTCAACATGATGTCATTACACACTGATAAATACATACAATACATTTATATGAAAATGTACTGTAAGAGCATTAACTCTCACCGTAACAACGACACCAACAGGTCCAAGGAAACTCCAGATAAAGTAATTGTCTGTTCGCAGCCAGCATCTACACACACAGACGCACACACACACACCCACAGACACGCACGCACACACACACACACACACACACACACACACACACACACACACACACACACACACACACACACAGACACACACACAGACACACACACACAAGCAAACAAAACACAGTAAAATAAGAACCTCCAAAGCAGCAAAGTCAGTCTGGGAGCTGACACAAGAATATACAGATGAAGGGAAGTAACTGACCCCATTCAAAACGTGCACAGACACACACATTAGTCAACTTACGCAGTTTTTGAGCCGTAGCCTCTGAAGTCTATGGCTGCGGACACGGCCACCACCAACCCAGGAATAGAGTAGCCACACAGGTAAAAATACTTCCTCCTGGAGTTACGTCCCTCGAATACCTCCCGCTGCAGCAAGTACAGTTCCACCCCCTCCAGACACAACCAGCAAAACACCGAGAGCAGCGAGAAGTGCAGCAGGCCAGCAAGGATGGAGCACACAACCTGCAAATTTAGATAGAGAAGTAAGAATATTTTTAGCAGAATGCTAACTTAAATACAATGCTTTAAAATACAACAGTAATATCCAAGCACTGACTGTGTATTGCGTCTTGTTGGCACCAACAAGAAAGAGCAGTTCAGTGATGAGCAGGTTGGCCCACAGGTTGCAGTGAATGGTGCTGTGGTCAGTGTGCCAGGGTGCCCCCTGGCAGCACAGGGTGGTGAGGCAGGTGGCCAAACACACCAGTGCTACGGAGATGCCAACCCAAGAAACCACATAGACGAGAAGCTCTTCTACGCCGACCCCAAACTGAAAAAGAGAAGCAGACAGGAAAGAAAGCTCAGAGAGATTATTTATCTGATCATAAGGAGTACATGTATAAATGTCAGAACAGGTGCAGGTACAGATTTGTAAGCGTATGTGGATGGCTTTTTTTTGTGGTGTGGAGTGCTGGTGTGTTTTTGCCTCTGGTTGTGTGCCCCAGTGTGTTGCATAACATCTGTTCAAATTAATAAAATCACATCCAACAAAGGGAACATCTTGCAGAGAAACACTTAATTCAATTTCATGGCAGGACAAAATAGCCTGCAGCATTTATCACTCTCTCTCTCTCTTACAGCTACAACCCACAATTATCACCCCCTCTGTGCTTGATTTTGAAAGAGCACAGTGGGGGTGAAGTCCAACTGTGCTACAGCAAATGGGTGCATAAAGGTGAAGTCAGAAAGCCTTTGTTAGTCGAGGATGGAGTTGGATTTTTAAAGTTACATTTTGGCACCTGGCCGACTAAAAAGAAGCAGTAGTGGCAGTGGTAGTGCTTAATGCACAGAAGGAAAAAAATTTGTGCATAGCTGTGCTGTGTGAATATTGGCTCAATACTGTAAAATGAAACATACTGAAGACTCATTGGGGTATCTTCTGAGTGAGATAGCTAAATCTTTGCTACACCCAATGTCATTGTCTGTCTGTCTGTCCTGTATGAGAGAAGGTTCATGCAAATCAAGAAAAAACACACACTGCAGCCTTAAATCTGCTTTCTGTCTGCTGTTCGCGGTGTGTGTTACTTACCGCAGGTTGCTGATAGGTCATGAGGACGGCATAGCTGGACAGGTGGTTGCAGGCGCAGGTAGTGTGTGTGTTGTTGGTGTGTAACAGGCGGCAGCCCTGTGTAGACCACCTGCCACTCCCAGAAACCCCTGATCCGTTCCAGAAAGAGCAGTTTGGGCCAAAATGGTTATCCAGCTGTGGAGAGAAATGCACACCAAAACACAAATGATACTTAGTGAGCAGGTTCTGCGGAAAAATAATTTCCTCATTTTAAACATACATTTTGAGGTATACAGATTTCCAAACAGACCTGCAGGTGCCTGAGGGTGAAGATCACCGGCTCGGAGAGGTACACTCTGTTCGATCCTCTGTGCACAGAGGCAGAGATGACATGGGAATTGACCACTAGGCTCCTACGCCTGGCCTCTGATCCCTGGCCCAGCCCCAATCCGAGCCGCAGAGTCGAGTTCTGGGTGGTCAGGAAGGAGCCAAGGTTCTTATAGAGAGAGAGGACCAGCTTCACCTGGCCTGCAGAGGAAACATTGACATAGCGATGACCACATTCAAAAGGAGATAGTTAACACTTTTATCCTACATTTTACAATGTTTGGATTTTTGATATTTTGATAAAAAACTAGTATTACTTCCGCAGCCCATTACTTGTCCCACCTATAGTTTACCAACCCAGGCAATATACTTTATAATACTGAGCTGTCACTGTGTACAATGTTGATTAGTTTTGGTGTGTGTCACAGACCATTGTTGCTGTACTGCTGCAGAGCCAGCGCTGATATCTGCAAGATGCTGTCGCTGTCATAGGAGTGAGGGAACGTCAGGTCATGTATGTCTGCCTCTGTATTTAGCACATACACCTCCAGATCTGTGCACACACAGGAAAAGCTTACACAAACTGGTAATTTCCACAACGTGTAAAGCAAAAGAAAGATTTAAAAAATAATTAGACCACATACCAACATTTGGTGCCCTGTCACTGAAGCGGCCTTCATAGAGATTGTTAGCCAATAAAAATGCTCCTTTCTCTACTGCGTCTAACAGCAGTGATGCTGAGTGGGACTGGTCAACACTGTTCATATCCGCCCAGGACACCAGAGCCTCAGGACCCAACAGGTTATCAACTGTCTGAACGACCGCCTGAGAGAAAGACACAGTGTTTTATTCTTAGTCCTGATCATCTATCTATCTATCTATCTATCTATCTATCTATCTATCTATCTATCTATCTATCTATCTATCTATCTATCTATCTATCTATCTATCTATCTATCTATCTATCTATCTATCTATCTGTTTGTCTCACCTGAACATAAGCTCTGCATGTGCGTTCCCTCTTCTGCAGCTGAAAATAAGAAAAACTTATATTGTTAGAGTCATCATCGCTGACATTTCCACTCTAATTTCAAAGAAAAAGGTCAAGTACACTTCTACACTGACAACAGGAACAATTTACCTTGTTGTAATTGCGTGCTGCTGACTCTTTATTAGCTGGTCTCAAGGCCTGGAGCTGGGAGTCCAGGATATCCAATAGTTGTTCAATTAGCTTGACGGACATGCTGACATCACCAGCGTAGATCCGGCCGCGGGTCAGGTTGACCAACTCTCCAGCGATGTTGGCAGCATTCTCTCCGCTCTTGATCTGGAGTGAGGCGGGGGTGGTTGTAATGTCAAATATTTTGACATTTAAGAGAGAAGTGCTTGCTAACTGGCTTTAGGGTATTTGCACAGCACGTGAGTGTGTGTGTGTGTGTGTGTGTGTGTGTGTGTGTGTGTGTGTGTGTGTGTGTGTGTGTGTGTGTGTGTGTGTATGTGTGGAGGGGGGGGGGGGGTCGACTAACCTTCTGTGCAATTTGGCTGACCCAGGGAGAGGTGCAGTTGGAAAGGTCAGGCCCTCTGGAGCTCCAGCCCACAGGAGACTGCATGCACTGATAGGAAGCTATACCTGCAGAGACAGGCAGGGTGACACAGACTGTCAGAAAGAGAAAGGACAGCTCATGTTTTTCCAGGACAGGAGCTGGCTTGTTTCTCTTTCCCATGCATCTGTTACCCTTATATTTATTTCATTTCTGTAAATGTGCCAATGTTAGCCAGCCGGCTAACACGGGCTCCACTTAAATGTGATTCTGTTGTCCAGTAATGGACACTAATGGTTATGTTTTAGTTTTTGATAGAAGTTTAAATATGCATTACTTTAGATTATTAATTTGTTTGGCCATGTGTGTGCAGAATGCATAATAAGGTAAAAACAAACACATACCTACCATGAAGATATCATTTTATGAAGTTATGGCTAAAGTGTTAGCAATTTTTTTTTTTTAAACCAAGTCCTTGCACACCATAAAGTTTTAGTGACAGGTGTGTAGGATCAAAAACTCTTGACTTGGAGAAAAAAACACATTAAGTAAGAAAAGTGTTAGCAAAAAACTGCCTATTTACACATCCAGCAAGAAGCAACATTAGCATATATTTGGGACCGTGTTTGTGGCCACCTAATGAATGTAAGTACAATATTTACTTCCCTTTTATATCTGTTTACATAATATTCATGAACTCCATGCAAAAACACCTGGGTTGCTGGCTTATTAGCTTTAGCTTGTTTGTTCTTCAACAGCGAGTAAAGTCGCAAACTTTGAGCAAGAACCAGTGAATGCTCCGTACAAAAAAAAGAGCTAAAATAGGCCAAAAAGCTCATTAATGTAGCAGATTTTTTTATTTTTATTGTAACCTTGTGTAGTCTATATATTTCATGAAAAACTGAAAACACCAGTTCTGAAAATTCATTGTAGCAAATTCATTGTAGCTACACATGATTAGGACAAGACAAAATGCACCACGGGCTTATCTCCATAATCTGCATAACAGCTTTTGCTCAGAGGGATCGCTGGGCTGAGGAAGACAGCTGCACAGTGAGAGGAAGAGTTGAGGAAACCAAGCTTCTCTTGACACTATAACCCCTTTCTTCTTCTCTCTCTCTCTCTCATCTGAGGGCAAGTTCAAAGAGGGGGCATCCGACTACATTTCAAAGGGAAACGAGATACAGATACACACACACATGCATTACAACACACACACACACACACACACAAAACGCAACACACAGACTGGCATGCTGACATCTGCACACCTACCCAGTGAGCCTTTTGGGCAGGGCCTCTCCACAGTCTCTCCCTTCAGGGTGGGGGGCCACTGCACCCCTCGTGCCACCCGGCCCTCACATCCGCCCACCTGACCGGGGCTCCCGGGAGCCAAGGGGACACGCAGAGGTGGACGTGGGGTCAGAGGGACCATGGCTGTGATCGGCCGCTGGTCAAAGGGTCCTCGGTTGATGACACCAATAGGGTGAGAGGCCGACGGCCGCACTGGGGTCAACGCGACAGTGGCCGTGTATGAGCGGACAGTCGTCATCAGAGAGGAGAGGGGACCTAGAGGGACGGAAACACTGTTGATGTTGACACATCATCACACCAGTATGTCCAAATACACAAGTGAATTTGTTCCTCGAACCTTTAGTGGGCGGTGGCGGTGTAAACTGTAGTGGATATCTCAGCACATAGTAGTTATTCCACACATACAGCTGGTTGTCTCGGGGGTTGTAGTCTATGGAGGAGATGTACTGGTAAGGGTTGGGGAATGGTATTTGAATGGGCAGCTCCTGTCCACGGCTGGTGTCGTAGGCATAAACAACCATGTCGCTGCCGACTCGGCCCTCCGCCTGCCCCTCATCATCCTGAAAGACGGAGCGCACGGCGTAGAGCACACCACAGGCCATGAAGGCGTTGCTCGCCCCACGCTTGTCAAAGCTGGTGGCCCACGTACCCTCGAAGCGCAGGGTGTATGGGTTCACCTGCAAAAGAAAGAAGACAGATGAGAGAACACAGTAATAAAAGCTTTTTTGTTTTATCTACCCATCGATCTGTTGTTCTTCCTCCTTCTGTACCTGGCTGACCACGATGCGTCCATTATTGGCTTCAGTAGAGTAGATCACCCAAAGGCCATTCTCGTCCACTGCCAGATCAATGTCTGACTTCCCTCCCCAGCGGTAAGGCGAGGTGTCGTGGTAGTTGGCATTGACCACCACTGCCTCGCCACTCTTGATGCGAGTCCGCAGGTCATATTTGACCAAGTTGCGTGTTCGCTCCTTGTTGTAAAACACGGCACCGTCGTACACCACAAAGCCTGTACCGTCCACGCGGCTAGGCAACCTAGGACACAGAATGATGAAGATGATGAAGTGTACATGCAAATTTACACTATTTATATTTGGATGTAATTCATATTATTAATTAGGAAAAGAGAGTTAAAGGCAATGAAAACCTTTTGGTTTCAATCCGCTTGATATCATCATACTGGTCCTACATGGACACAGTTTTCTATAAAGTTTCAACAGTTTTGTTCATTTTACATGACATATTTCTGTATTTGTGTCTTTGTCTGTGTGCCTGTCACTGGTTTGAAGTTGGCTGGGCTCAGTTTGAAAAAGACGATGTCACATAATTCTGTGCACCAATCAGGATTTAACAACATTTGAATCATAAACTAATGACAGTTCTGTTCCCCTTGTGCATGTACACACCGCCACTGGCATTGCAAACTATTTTAGAGAGAGGTAACAAATTAGTGTTAACACTTGCTATGGCAGGATAAATACCAGCCATAAATAGTATCAAAAATGGTTTTGATATGATTACAATCATAAGGATAATAACTTTAACTCTGCTTGTTACTTAATTTGTAATAGATACTTAATGATATACAGATATGCTTAAAGTTTTCAGGAGCTTTCATCTCTCATATATAAAGTAAATGTTCTATTGGCTACTGTTGGTTATCTTGTATTTTGTATTGTTTGTGTATATTATCATTTTGGGTTTTTTGAGCTTGTTAAGCACTTTGGTCAACTATGGTTATTTTTAAACGTGCTATAGAAAAAAAATGTAACTAAACTTAACCGAAATGTTGCTGTATTCCCATTTTTAATTAATTGAACTGAACGTGAAATTATCCCCAAACTAACAATTATTTTCATTATGAATTAAACCATTTAGATTGCTTTGGATTAATTGATTAATCGTTTAATCCATAGATTTTTTTAAATGTCAATCATAACTGTCCAGAGCCTAAGGTCACAATACAGAGAGCACACACTACTCACTTATAGGTGGTGGTGACTCTGTTCTGGCGGTAGTCGTCCCAGGAAGCATACTCATACAACACCTCTGTCCTATATGGCGTCCACGGCATGACGTACAGCCTGTCACCAGCCTGCAGCGGGTCCTTACACCACGCCCCCGACTGATGCTCTGCCTCCAGGAGAGAGGAAGCTGGCTGGATGCTGAGCAGTGAGCCGGGACACACGAAAACTGGAAGCCGGGAGTTAGGAGGGGAAGAAAGCAGGATGTGAGAAAGAAGTGGAAGAGGGAGGGGAGGAAAAGAGTGAGGAGGGAAATGAGGAAGAGAAAAGAGTGGAAAGGTGCAGGGAGAAAATGGATGGATGCATGAAAAAAGGATTGAAATGGATGCAGTTGATGCAGCAGAAAAAAGAATGAGAAAAAGAGAGAGGGATTTTAAACACCTGTGCTGATCTCATGAGGCAAGCAACAGAGACGTAAAAGTGTTGAAAATCATACACTGTTAGCGCGTGTGTGTGTGTGTGTGTGTGTGTGTGTGTGTGTGTGTGTGTGTGTGTGTGTGTGTGTGTGTGTGTGTGTGTGTGTGTGTGTGTGTGTGTGTGGTGAGTAATACAACAGGGACACTGCAATGAAAATGTGCGAGTGTCTTGATAAACGTGTGCATGCGTCTTTATAAACGTGTGTGTGTGTGTGTGTGTGTGTGTGTGTGTGTCTGTGTGGGTTAGTGCAAAAAGAGTGAAAAAGAGTGTGAGGTAGAATCAGGGACGCAGAAGGCGGGGCTGAATTTTGCCTTGAAGTGAATGAGAGGGCAGGTTAGTTTACGCAGAGCACAACGATTGCTCCACCCACATGTCAATAACCGAATGGACACATATGTTTACTGTACAGTCTCACACTGGCATGCAAATAGGCATGCACACACACACACACACACACACACACACACACACGCACACACACAGAAGCAGTGCTTGGTAAGCACACATCCAGAAGGATATACAATCACACACATTTGGTCTTATTTTTCCTATGAAGATAAATAAGGGGCTCTTCCTATAAGGGAAGAAAAGGGAAAATAAGCAGCATGAAGAGGATGATCAGACATGTAGGAAGGAATGATTCGGAAGAAAGGAAGGAAGGAAGGAGGAGGAAGAAAGAAAGAAAAGAAAGAAAGAAAGACAGAAAGAAAGAAAGAAAGAAAGAAAGAAAGAAAGAAAGAAAGAAAGAAAGAAAGAAAGAAAGAAAGACAGAAAGAAAGAAAGAAAGAAAGAAAGGTGCTTGTGTGTGAAAAGACAATAGAGTGAAATAGCAGAGAGGTAAGAAGAAGTTTATGTTTTTGTTTGTGTGAGCAGTTGTGTTCATGTTTGTGTGTGCACAAAGGGACCGAGGGAGAGAAATAAGAGACAGAGAGATCGACCAGGAGCAAGAGAGATGAAGAGAGACTAGGTGCAGAACCTGGATAAAATTGGATAAAAGGACAGGTTTCAACGAGAGATGGATAAAATGGGGGTTGAAAAAATAACCGTGTAGGAAATGAAAAAAAGGGGGGCAACATCCAGCATGACTACGAAACAACGTCCTAGGGTAGGAGGAAGAGAGAGATGGTAGGAGAGAGGAAGAGAAGGAAAGAAAAGAGGGGGTTGGGGGTAAGGAGAGATCAAGATGCTACAATGTTTTGTCTTTACCTTTTTGGTCCACTTCTACTCAAGCATAGGAAAAAAAGAGGGAGAGAAAGAAAGAGAAGTCAGAGGGTGAAAGAAGGGAAGTAAAGAAAAGCAAGAAAGCAAGCAAGATAGAGAGAAAGAAAGAAAGAAAGAAAGAAAGAAAGAAAGAAAGAAAGAAAGAAAGAAAGAAAGAAAGAAAGAAAGAAAGAAAGAAAGAAAGAAAGAAAGAATTGCACAGATAAAGACTTTGGAACTCATTCTCACCACAAACTTTATAGTTCATATAAAAGAAAAAAGAAGCACAAAAGAGACCCAGCATACACCCCTCATCTATTCTCCTCTCCCATCCCTTCCCTCCCCTTACTCCCCCTTTTCCCTCCCTCCACCTCCCTCGATCTCTCCTTCCCTCAATCAGGCTCCTGTGGAGAAAAGAGAGTAACTTCCATGATGTGAATCTGAAAAAGAAAACACACACACGCATGCATGCGCAAGTGCACACTTGCATATACACACACACACACACACACATACAAAGAAATACAGTATGCAAATGTCCTACAGTTTCCCTCTCTCTACTTTCTCCATCCAACTTTCTTTTTATATTTTATACACAAACACACACACTCACTGAGAAAACAGTGACATACATTTGACATCAGAGGTTATAAGAACAAATAAAAAAACACTACAATATAGCTAGACAGAAATAGGTTAAATCTCTGTGTTTTGCGTGCACATGCACATATTTGCATGTAGTCATGTTTGTGTATGTATGTGTGTTTATGTCTGTTTTTATTTAAATGTATGCATACTCACTGTAAGGGACACACTCATACTGGATCTCCAGGTACTTGTATGTTCCAGGACAGGGGTCTGGGAAGACGTCAACCCCTGCGACTACCACACACTGAGTCCTGTTATTACATCTGGAGGACAGCAGATGGATGGGTGGATGGATGGATGGATGATGGATGGATGGATGGATGGATGGATGGATGGATGGATGGATGGATGGATGGATGGATGGATGTGTGAAAGGGATGATAGAAAGAGAAAACAAAGAAAGGATGGAGAGTGATTAACAGACAGAAAAGGGGAAGCAAAAGACACTCCATTTGTCTGCTGTCCCTCTCCCTCTCGCTGAATATTGATCTGTTCTTCTAGGAAAACACTGCTAGTACACAGCTAATGGTGCAGTCAGGCACTCAGACTCAGCTGGAGAGATTACTGCACTTGCACGTACACATGACACACAACACAAGTATTGGCTTTGTCTAACGTTTCCTCTGACATGAATCCACACGTATGCAGTACAGCAGTGCACACATACTGTTTGTCAGAAACAGTAGATGGTCCCATTGATTGGTTTAGCTGCTTCCAAAATGTTTGCACATACTCAAATCAGGAACCCAGCACATACACACCTCTGGGCCATAATCTTGAGTGCATCTGGGAGGTAACACTGTGTGTTCTCCATCTGGAAGGGGTCTGCGTCACAGATCTTGTCATCAGTGCGTCCATAGTTGGCCGTCTCCACCATAACCACGTCACTTCCTGGGCAACGCAGCTCTATGGGATAACCCTCGCACGCTAGTTCCCTGCGGAGCAGCCCGAATGGCATGGCGGCCCGGGACATAGCTGCTCATGAGGGATGGAGGTTTGTTAAGATGAGGCAGAGTGATAAGGGTGAAGGTAGGGAGAAAAGAAGAAAGAAAAAATATTTATAATAATATTCATATTTATTTAACAAAAATTATAATTGAATGTCTTCAGACTGCAATACTCTTGACAATCCACAAAAATCATTGCTTTGTAAACTCAGACAGCAAATTAATCTGGTTGTCTCTTCGTAGGAACTCGGAAATAATGTGATTTGTAGCAGCCTGTATGAAGAGCTAAATAACAATTTAGTATTGTACTTCCATATAGTTGTAGGACAGATTTGAAAGAGTTAACAGCAGATCTGTCAGTATGTAGGCAATGTCGGTAGTATGAGCTAAATGCTCAGCATGCTAACATGCTCACACTGACATTGCCGACATGCAGGGGATCATGAAGGTCTACACAAAATGTAATGGCAATCCATCTAAAAGTTGTTGAGTTATTTCAGTCTGAACCAAAGTTGTGGACCAGCATTGCCATCGACAAGGCACGCCACAATCATGGCTAAACAAATGGTCAAATTTGAAGCAGCAGAGATATCCAGACTTTTAGTCCCTTGTCTGGGTCTGTTATGAATGTGTTGGCTAAAAGCCTGAGTTGAGATAACCCTGATGACGTCATCTGGATATGTTTTTCAGACTTTGGAAGAATCTCTCCAGAGCCAGAGAAAACAACTGTTGTTGTTGTTTTTACATTCTGAGTAGTACTCCAATGGAGATTATACAGATCTGTATATGTAAAATGGATAAATACTGTTACAGGGATTTAATCAGCCATGACCAGGTTACAACAAATGTCATTTAAACACCATACTCTGATTACCTCAATCGCAACTGATACCTGTACTTGATGTAATCAAAACATAGTGAACACACATTTCTGCATTAACACCTTGAGTGTGATTTAATGTATTCTTTAAAATGTGTGTGTGAATGTTTACACTGGAAGGATTCCCAGATGAGAGTGTGATTGCTGACATATATCACACTGCACCTCCACTGTGACACCTGCCATGTGATGCGTGGGTATATCACCATATATTGTATTTTTAAGTCAGTGGGGAGGATAAAGCTTATACTGGCTGTCAGAATGCTTGGTAAACACAAATTGACAATACGATTTTATTATTTTCTTTTTATTCCTTTGAAGGCTGGATCTCACTTTGTCACATCTCTCTGTGTGTAAGCACACC